>JAESUZ010003391.1:0-95679 GCA_017311185.1 Proteles cristata cristata
TTTTTTTTTTTTTTCTTTAATGTTTTTATTTATTTCTAGGAGAGAGAGAGAGACAGTGTGAGCAGGGGAGGGTCAGAGAGAGAGGGAGTCACAGACTGAAACAGGCTTCAGCTCTGAGCTGGCAGTCAGCACAGCCCGACACGGGGCTCAAACCCACAAACCGCGAGATCATGACCCAAGCGAAAGTCGGACGCTTAACCGACTAAGCCACCCAGGCACCCCTCCAGGTTCATTTCTGACATATTCAACAGAGGGGGAATAATCTCCATCACTAAAGTAATCAACCTTTAGGGGAAAGATGACTCTGAGTCTTTATAATTACTAATGGAAAAAAATTTTAATTTCACATTTCATTCAGTGATACAATCTATTTGACACCAGCCAGTTTGATCAGTTTGCAAGAGCAAAGCTTGCTTTCTAAAAAAAAGGAGCGGGGGGCGGTATGCAGGACCACAGTTGTGAGACTGGAATGGACCTTGGCCTTTAGCCTGCCCAACTCTCTCTTTACAAAGGGGGAAACTGAGGCTCAGGGGAGTGATGTGAACTACGCAGCAAAGCAGAACCAGTCTGATGCCGTGGCCTCTAGCACAATGTGTCCCTTCAGAGGGACAAAGGGTACTCACAAACCAGGGGTCCTGGCTTGCAGGCCCCAGCATAGAAACCAAAGGTGTCCATCTACCTTTCTAGGTAAATGCCTATCAAGAATGCAGCATGGAGAAAATGCTGGGAGGGAAAAAAATGATATTATTTTCTATGATGGAAGTTCATTTTATTATACAGAAATGTTCAAAGCACAAAAAACTCTGGAAATAAAATAAGCATATCAAGCATTCTCTGCATTTGAAAAATCTCCCCTTTTAAGAGTGGAAATGGAGTGTTCGCTTCAGCAGCACATATACTAAAAAAAAAGAATGGAAATGGAAAGAAACAGAGATGGGAGGAACCAATGCTGATTTTTACAAGGTTTCCTAAAATGGTGTGAGGGGAGGCCTGATGCAGGCTCGCAGGGCTGAATTGTGTCACTAACTTACTGTGTAGGATGTGGGCAAGTCATATCACCTCCCTAGATTTCAGTTTCTTTTCTTATAAAATAATGGTTTTAAACTCACTGCTTTCTAAGGACTCCCACAAACATGGAAAGTTCCATGCAAAGTTATTCCAACCACCTGCAAATCCTCACCAGCTTCTTCCAACCTTATGATTGCCTTGTTGATAATGATCACTTGAGAGAGTGCAGTGAGTGTTTTTCCATTTTAATTAAAATCCCAGGCTGCCTGAGAATTATTTCTATCAAGCCAAGGACCCAGAAGCCCGTGCAAATTAACATGGCTTGGCATTGTCAGCCTTCTCCATCAAATTATATTGTATTTTTCATCTTGGAGGCAAATATATTTTTCAATTTGTTATTTCTGAGTTGTCTTTAACACTTGACATACCTCTGGGTGTACATAATGGGTGGCCTGCTCTTTTGTCCAGCCTGTTTTAGTTAAAAACAGGTGGGCCAAAGAATAATTTTTCCAGCGCTCTGCTGGATGCCACCAACCAAACCGCCATATGGTCTTCTGCCCTGAATGTGGCCTTTCAGGCAGAAGCATTCTGTTTGGAATTAACCGATTTTGAATGTCAAATCTCAGTGTACCGACACTTGTGTTTTTCTGACTGCTTTCCTATTTTAATTAGAAACTATATATCATCAATCTAAATCTCAGGAAACCTGCCAAATTGCAAGATAGGAGGCTTAGGTCAGGAAGGTATTTCTGATGTTGGTGACAATGACATAACATTTACTGAGGGCTTATGACATATCGGACACTATCCTAAGTATCACTGTGGCATAAAAGAAATATACTTTGGCTTTATCCTCAGATCCTGGCATATAGTGCCTAAGACTCTAGAATTTCCCAAGGGATGTTAGTGTCTTTTTTCATTTGTAATAAGCCCCTTTATTGCACCTAAGCTTATGCTAAGGAGGGGACTTAGGGTGACCTAGGTAGCCTCCAGATGAGGCTGGTCACCAGAAGGACACAGTGATTGGAGAGTGGGAACTTTTAGCCCCTCCCACTGACCCCTGGGAGGTATGGGGGGTGGTTAGAGAGTGAGCTCCATTAAAAAGTAATGAACGAGGAGCTTCGGAGCGCTTTGAGGTTGGTGAAGCATCAAGGTGCTGGAAGGTGCCTCCAGAGAGGACAAGGGAAATTAATGCCCCATCTTTATACCTGGCCCTTTGTGTCTCTTCCATTTGGCTATTCATGAGTTATGTCCTTTATAATAAATGAGTAAACACAAGTAATTTTTTGATAGCAAGTGATCTAACTTGAGGTTGGGGTTGTGGGGTCCCCTGATTTATAGCTGTCTGGTCAGAAGTATAGGTGGCCTGGGACTTATGACCAGTCTGAGGTGGAGGTAGTCCCCTGGGACTGAACTCCTAAATCTGTGGTTAGTGGCTTGTGGTTAGTGTCAGAACTGAATCACATGGTTGGGCACACAATTGGTATCCTGGATAATTGGTGTCAGAGTGGGAAAACATGTATCGTCCCAGAGCGAATCCTCATAACAAACTTATGGGATAAGTACTAATATTATGCTCATTGTACACAGGTGGACCACGATTACGTTCATTGTAAACAATAACACTTGTTGTACAGAAGTGGACCACGATGCTCGAAGAGGTTAAGCAACTTTCTCAAAGTCACACCATAAGTGGTGTAGGCAGGATTCTAACTCCAGCCATCTGACCTCAGATTTATCTGATGCCTTAAAGAATGGCCAGAGACTGGAATGACCACCATGCCTGTGAGTGACTTGGCACAGCAGCAGCCAGAGAACAAAGACTCAGTTACCGTCAGTTGGCCAGCACTTGCTTATGCAACCAGAATTTAGGAAAAATGTACCATGGGCTTAACTGTGTGAGGCTCAAGAGCCTAAGTGACTAAAACAGTCTCTACACTCTTGGAACTTGCAGGCTAACAGCAAGAGCAACAAAATGTGCAGAGATGATCACAAATGAGCAACAGAACGTGGTGCGTGCCATGGAACGTACAAAGTACAGGGGATTCAGGGCAGGCCAAGCATTTCAAGCTGGCGTGATTAACAAAAACTTGTCGGCTCTGTAAATAACTTGTTTTTCTCCAGTTCATCTGAAAATTTGACACCATCCCACCTCAATGTATTATTTCTTTGTTTTTATCTGTATATGTTTCAGTGAAAAAGCATGTGAAAAAGTCAAATGTCTATTGACTATTGGGAGTGAACCAGCTGGTTTATGCGTTCTCCATTAGAGTGGAGCCTAGCAAGTTCTCCCCCCAAAGAAGTTCTCTGGGGTGCATAGCAACCATGGTACCTGGCTCAGATGACTTGAAGTGACAGTGTCTCCTTCTCCTGGTGATAAAGAAGGCTCTCTATCACTAGCACTGCTCATTAAGACTCATCTTCATTGTCAGACTCCTGGGCTCAGGTACCAAGTCACTTTGATGCAGAACTGTGAGGCTCTTTCCAGGGTAATCCTGGTCTATAATGCCATCCTGTTGTCCTATGGGTGCTCTCCTACTTGTCTGACTTAGTCCTGATTTTAATCTTAAGAAAAGGGGTCACTGGAAACTTAATAAAGGATACTCTAAAGTAGGAGTCAGGAATCCTGGCTTCTGGACCCAGCTCTAGTACTAACCTGGATAATCTTGGGCAAAAAAAGTTTATATCCTAGAGCCGGAGATTTCTCATCTGTAAAATATGGCAGTTGGTCTAAAGCAGTGTTTTCCAAAAGGAGTACTACTGACTTTGTTCTTGGGACCATTCTTCTTAGGTTGCACTGCTCACATGTGGCCACGTTTAATGCTCCTGAGCTCTGTCAGTTATAGAGCCTCCTACCCTCAGTCATTATGAAATTTAAAACCATCTCCAAATATTTCTAAGTGCCCCATGGTTGGCGGGAGGGAGATGGGGCAGTGAGGAGGGATGGGGATACCACTTTTGGTTATGGGTCATTGAGCTAAGTGATCTCCAAAAGGGCCTTTCTAGTTTATTCTAGTTGATAAATGTTAGGATAAAGGGCTGTCACCAGGTTACTTCCTGGAAGTATTTGAGGTGTGCTGTCTCCACAAGAGCCTTGCAAGAGCCTTATCAATAAAGACCTACTTGGTTGTCAGGTGTGCTGGAATATTCTAGGGTTTTTTTTTTTTTAATGTTTTATTTATTTCTAGGAGAGAGAAAGAGACAGCGTGAGCAGGGGAGGGTCAGGGAGAGAGGGAGACACAGACTCTGAAATAGGCTCCGGGCTCTGAGCTGGCAGTCAGCACAGAGCCCAACACGGGGCTCGAACCCACGAACCGCGAGATCATGACCTAAGTGAAAGTCGAACGCCTAACCGACTAAGCCACCCAGGCGCCCCTGGAATATTCTAGGTTTTAATGTTGGTGCTTTGTCCCATCTGAATCCTATAGGCATCTGGAGCATTGAATTAAAGCCATTTAAGCCCCAGTAAAAGGTTATTGTTGACAGTCAGCTCTTTATCCTGACCAGACAGAACATTCACTCATGAGATCATGAACTTGCTACTTATTCACCTTCTTTAGCAGGTCTGCTATTTCCAATATGTACCTCTTCTTAGCTATCAAGTAAAGCTCAGGTACTAAAACTTTTTGGTTTATTACTATAAATTAAGAACCCAGAAATGGCCCAAGTATCTTTCCTGTGGGCCAGGAGGCCAGTGTTTCTGGGATTCAAGCTGGTGACCATGGCTTTGGGCTTGCGAGCCAGCTGCCTCCTGGTAGGAGCCCTCCCGACCACCAGCAGCTGGTGGAATTTGGCCTGCAAATGCATCACTTTGCTGTTAATTGAAGTGAAGTAGCATACTGTGTTTAAGGGACTTGAACGCCTGTGTGTGTTTATGAAGCATGAATAAGTTATGACTTTCTGTCTAAGAATCTCCTTTGAAAGCAGCTGCTTGGTGCTGCCGGCTTGGCCCCCAACTTTGTTGTGGCTCCTGGCTGTGGCTTTGCTTAGTCAACACCTGTGATGCACAGCTAATTGTTTTGTCTTTTGAAATATCTTCTAGTTCAGTCTTCAGAAAGCATCCTATAAAATAAAATGCTTGTCACATTTGGCCACATTGTGGCCCTCCCTCCTGTGCCATCGGTGTAGGATCTGGTGGCTGAAATTAACTGTATGGACGGGGACCTAAATCCAGCATGTAGAGACTGGGGAGTTCAAATTGGCTTCACTGGGGCACCTGGGTGGCTCAGTCTGGTTAAGCATCTGACTTTGGGTCCAGTCACGATCTCACGGTTTGTGAGTTTATGCCCCACCTTGGGCTCTCTGTTGTCAACATGGAACCCACTTCAGATCCTCTATCCCCCTCTCTCTGCCCCTTCCCATCTCATGCTCTGTCTCTCTCACTCTCTCTCTCTCTCTCTCTCAAAAATAAATAAACTTAAAAAAAAAAATCTCAAATTGGCTTCACTCTGTCTTGGGTGACCTCTGCTCTGACATGCAGCCCCAGGGGCTTCTCTCCAGCAGTGGTAGAGGAAATGAGCCAACTCAGGTGAATGCCTGGAAGCCAGCCTGGGGGAGGAGCTGGGACCACAAATGTTCTCCAGGCTGAGTAGAGTAGGTTGGGCACAAATGCATTAACTGGGCCAAGGCCAGAGCTCCCCTCATCAAAGCAAGCAGAAAAGGAGTGCTCGTTATTGACTGCTCTTGATGGTATTACTGCTAAGTTGAAATCTTAAATACCATGCTCTGTGGAGAATCGATCTTAAAACATACCTCCCCTGAGAATGGCCACTGTGCAGAAAATGGAAGCCGTTTTCATTTCTCATTATTTGTAACATCATTATATTCTGTTCTTTATTTCTTCAGAAAGTCTTCAGTCTCACTTTTCTTTCCCCAGTTCTGGCCACCACCTTGATGGTGAGACCCTCACTGATGTACGCTTTGATTACTTTCATAAGCTCTGGGATAGAAACACAATAAAGAGGGTAGGAAATGTTCTTCTGCCGGCAGATCAAAAACCTTACAAGCTCACGAGGCGCATTTAATTTGCTGACAATTGCAGCAGACCAGGTGGAACGTTCTGGTTGTCTAGGATTAGTTGAACATTCTCCAGGGAAAAGACAGAGGAAGGATCCCCATCCCTAACCCCCACCCCCCACTGGCAAGAGGCGCTCCTAGCTGGAGAGTATCAGTCAGCATCTTGGCTCAGGGGGTTGGAGAGGAAGCAGCAGATGGAATCATAGGGAAACACAACCTCATCTCCCAGAATCTCAGGCAGGAATGGCACCTAGTCAGGCTGCCTTTGCCAATGCCCTAGGGAGCTAGGTCATAGCCCTTTATAAGTGAACCATTCTTACTCAGTATTTAGAAATCAACTCACATTATGCTACTCCAATGCTGCTATTGAAGGATGTACATGAAAGCTTTTCCAAAATGCAACATGGGACTTGGCTGTATGTTGAAATTTTACATTTCACCTCCAATACTTAAGTCAGACTCAGCATTTCGTATAAAGACACTTGTAATTGAAACACAGGATCTGGACACCTCGGTGACTCTTGATTTTGGCTCGGGTCATGATCTCACAGTTCGTGGCATTGAGTCCTGTGTTGGGCTGTTCATTGGTCATGGAACTTGCTTAAGATTCTCTCCCTCCCTCTCCCTCTATCCCTCCCTTGCTCGCACATGGGCTTGCTCTCTCTCTCAAAAATAATTCTCGGGGCGCCTGGGTGGCTGAGTCGGTTAAGCGTCCGACTTTCACTTAGGTCATGATCTCGTGGTTCGTGGGTTCGAGCCCCGCGTCGGGCTCTATGCTGACTGCCAGCTCAGAGCCTGGAGCCTGTTTCAGAGTCTGTATCTCCCTCTCTCTTTGACCCTCCCCTGCTCACACTGTCTCTCTCTCTCTCCTAGAAATAAATAAAAAATATTAAAAAATAATAATAATAATAATTCTCTAATTTCAGATTTTCCTTTCTCAATCTTTGACTTTATTTTTTTTAATTTTTAATAGTTTATTGCCAAGTTGGTTTCCATATAACACCCAGTGCTCATCCCCACAAGTGCCCTCCTCCATGCCCATTTCCCCCCTTCCCCTCCCCCCCACCCCCATCAGTCCTCAGTTTGTTCTCAGCATTCAAGAGTCTCTCACGGCTTGCCTCCCTCCCTCTCCCCCACTCTTTTCCCCCCTTCTTCTCCCCCATGGTCCTCCGTTAAGTTCCTCCTAGTCTTCCTATACGAGCAAACATATGGTATCTGTCCTTCTCTGCCTGACTTATTTCATTCAGCATAACGCCCTCAAGTTCCATCCATGTTGCTACACATGGCCAGATTTCATTCTTTCTCATTGCCATGGAGTATTGCATCGTATAGATAAATGACATCTTCTTGATCTATTCATCAGTTGGACACTTGGGCTCTTTCCATATTTTGGCTATTGTTGAGAGTGCTGCTATGAACATTGAGGTACATGTGCCCCTATGCATCAGCACTCCTGTATCCCTTGGATAAATTCCTAGCAGTGCTATTGCTGGGTCATAGGGGAGTTCTGGTGTTAATTTTTTGAGGAACTTCCACATTGTTTTCCAGAGGGGCTGCACCAGTTTACATTCCCACCAACAGTGTAGGAGGGTGTCCATTTCTCCACATCATCGGCAGCATCTAGAGTTCTCTGATTTGCTCATTTTAGCCTCTCTGACAGGCATGAGGTGGTATCTCGGTGGTTTTGATTTGTATTTCCCTGATGAGGAGGGATGCTGAGCATTGTTTCATGTGTCTGTTGGCCATCTGGATGTCCTCTTTAGAGAAGTGTCTGTTCATATGTTCTGCCCATTTCTTCACTGGATTGTTTGTTTTTCGGGTGTGGAGTTTGGTGAGTTCCTTATAGATTTTGGATACTAGCCCTTTATCTGATATGTCATTTGCAACTATCTTTTCCCATTCCATCAGTTGCCTATTAGTTTTATGGATTGTTTCCTTTGCCGTGCAGAAGTTTTTAATCTTGATGAGGTCCCAATAGTTTATTTTTGCTCTTGATTCCCTTGCCTTTGGGGATGTGTCAAGTAAGAGATTGCTGCGGTAGAGGTTAAGGAGGTTGTTTCCTGCTTACTCCTCTAGGGTTTTGATGGTTTTCTGTCTCACGTTCAGGTCCTTTATCCATTTTGAGTTTATTTTTGTGTATGGTGGAGAAAATGATCTAGTTTTCTTCTTCTGCATGTTGCTGTCCAGTTCTCTCAGCACCATCTGTTAAAGAGGCTGTCTTTTTTCCATTGGATACTCTTTGCTGCTTTGTCAAAGATTAGTTGGCTGTATACTTTTGGGTCCAATTCTGAGTTCTCAATTCTATTCCATTGGTTTATGTGTCCATTTTTGTGCCAATACCATACTGTCTTGATGATTAGAGTTTTGTAGTAGAGGCTAAAGTCTGGGATGGTGATGCCTCCCATTTTGGTTTTGTTTTTCAGTATTACTTTGGCTATTCGGGGTCTTTTGTAGTTCCATACAAATTTTAGGATAGTTTGTTCTAGTTTTGAAAAGTATGCTGGTGCAATTTTGATTGCGATTGCATTGAATGTGTAGATGGCTTTGGGTAGGAATTACATTTTAACTATATTTATTCTTCCAGCCCATGAGCATGGAATGTTTTTCCATTTCTTTGTGTCTTCTTCAATTTCCTTCATAAGTTTTCTATAGTTTTCATCATACCGATCTCTTATATGTTTGGTTAGGTTTATTCCTAGGTATTTTATGGTTTTTAGTGCAGTTGTGAATGGGATCGGTTTTTTATTTCTCTTTCTGTTGCTTCACTGTTAGTGTATAAAAATGCAAACAATTTCTGTACATTGATTTTGTACCCTGCAACTTTGCTGAATTCATAGACCAGTTCTAGTAGGCTTCTGGTGGAGTCTGTCAGGTTTTCTACGTAGAGTATCATGTCATCTGCAAAGAGTGAAAGTTTGACTTCCTCTTTGCCAATTCTGATGCCTTTGATTTCCTTTTGGTGTCTGATGGCTGCTGCTAGGACTTCCAGCACTATGTTAAACAGCAGTGGTGAGAGTGGACACCCCTGTCGTGTTCCTGATCTCAGGGGGAAAGCTCTCAATCTTTTACCCTAGAGCAGGCATTGGCAAACCACAACCCATAGACCCATCATCTGTTTTGGTAAATAAAGTTTTATTGGAGCACAACCACACTCACTCATTTGCAGGCTACTTTGGCTGTAATGGCAGAGTTGAGTCATTGGTACAGAGATCTTATGCCCCACAAAGCCTAAAATATTTACTATGAAGCTCTTGCCATTCTCTGTCCTAGAACTACCAAGAGACTACCAATCAACAACCTAAATGTTCCCTCAATAGGCAGGGCCACAGTCCTAGAACATGGGCTTTGACCTCAGACCAACTGAAGCCCGGGATCTGTCACTTACCTGCTGTGGGATCACATAAATGAGCAGCTTTGTCCTTTTCTGTCCAGGTTCCAGCCATAAGTAACGTATATCCCAACTCAAACAGGCTCATAAAGCTACTAAAAGATGGCATCTCACATGAAAGGAAGTCTAAAAGTAAAAGAGCCTTCCAGAGTTAGTGGATTCAAAGACTCAGCACTATCTTGGAGCCCCCAGGACCCTGGCATCTTTCTGCTGCTGTCAGTGGTATCTGCACACTCAAGCCGACAGCAACGCCAGGAGACAACCTAGACTCAGATTTTCGAAAGAAAAGAAGCCATCTTTCCCTTTGGTTCTCTCTTAGGAACAAGAACCAACCCCTCAAAGCCTCCCCAAAGCCCACCAGCTGGTCTTCCCTCACCTCTCACTGGCAGCTACCAGGTCACACGGCAGGGGTGGTGGGTTGCTTAGTTACATTAGTTTAATTCACAGCCTCATTCATTCTTTATTTTTTAATTTTAAATTATTTTTTATTTATTTTTTTTGAGAGAGACAGAAAGCAACCTGGGGAAGGGCAGAGAGAGAGAGGGAGATACAGAATCCAAAGCAGGCTCCAGACTCTGAACTGTCAGCACAGAGCCTGATGTGGGGCTCGAACTCACAAATTGTAAGATCATGACCTGAGCCAAAGTTGTAGGCTTAACCGACTGAGCCATCCAGCCACCCTACATTCTTATGTAAAAGTTTGGGGGTTAGTCTGGAAACAGTAGATCAGGATAGAATGGGCTATAATAGGAAGATCTGAATGCCTCAGAAACCCAGCAGAAGGCGCCTTTCCATTGCCTTCCGATGAGGTTATTTATGCCTTGCCTGAGGACGCCTCACACTGATGGCTGAGGTGGATAACTTGCCAAGTAAGCTCATTCTCCTCATGATTTAGCTCAACCACCCCAATTTTTCTAGGTTTTTGACTAGATTCCAGTTTTCAGTATCAGCATAGCTTGAGACATATTATAAAGACAAACCCAAGAGCAGTATACATCAAAAGATATACAATATATCACCAATGCTTACTTTCCTTCTTTAAAAAAAAAAAGTGTGGGGTACCTGGGTGGCTCAGTCTGTTAAGCGTCTGACTTCGGCTCAGGTCATGATCTCATGGTTCATGGGTTCCAGCCCTGTGTCGGGCTCTGTACTAACAGCTAGCTCAGAGCACAGAGCCTATTTTGGATTCTGTGTCTCCCTCTCTCTCTGACCCTCTCCTGCTCACACTGTCTCTCTCTCAGAAATAAATAAAACATTAAAAAATTTTAATTAAAAAAATAAATAAAAATAAAAGTGTATTTGTGTTTGATAGAGAAAGAGAGCACTCGTGTGAGCAAAGGGAGAGGCAGAGAGAGAGGAAGAGAGAGAATTTCAAGCAGGTTTTGCACAGTTCAGAGCCCAATGTGACTTGAGGGTTGATCTCATGGAACCATGAGACCATGACCTGAACTGAAATCAAGAACTGGACGCTTAACCAACTGAGCCACTCAGGTGCCCCTTCCAATGCTTACTTTCAAAAACTTGCAGAATATGGGTTTAGACCAAGGAAAGAGAAACTTAATTTTAGATCAGGCTGAATTTATTGCTATTTGTGTGTAGCAGAAGCTCTGAATTCAGTATTCCAGGTTGAGCATCTGGAAGTGATTTTAGTTGTGCTTTCAATTAATTGACTGATACCTGGGCTCAGGGGTGGCCTAACTGCAAGACGCCAGAAATTTGCTGGCATAACTGTAGGTTAGTGCTTCTCAAGCGTTAATGTGCATATGAATAGCATGGAGGTCTTGTTAAAATTCTAATTCTGGAAGATCTGGGGTAGAATCCAAGATTCTGAATTTCTAACAAGATCCTAGGTAGGTGATGCCAGTATTCCTGGTCCTTACATACTTTGAGTAGTAATGATACAGAGAAATGATCCAATGCCTTAGGGGATATAGAAATGTTGAAGTGGATTTATTATGGGCATCCCACTCGTCCATCTTCTATGTGCCTTAAAAGAACCTACAATACATTTCTTTCACCAAGCTCTTGAGAATTACATTGGTGGAGTATTGCCATCATCTTCAAAAGTAAACATAGGGTCTATTCTATACAGGCTGAAGGTGCTGGGGGCAGAACCCAACATGGAATTGAGTTTCCTGATTTTTATGACAATGTTGGAATTCCAGGGTAGATCCAATCTAGGAACAGTATTTAACTCCTAGAGGTAAAGTAGAGGTAGTTGCTAAAGAGGATATGGGACTAAAGTAATAGAATAGTTTCACTCATGGGGATTTGTGGCAATGGTCATGGATTATAAGCAACTTAGAACTTGAATGGATGGTCAGTCTACTTTACTCCTTACTGATCAGTATGACAAACAAAATCTAAGTCTGATGCACAAGGTCCTGAGTGACTATAACAATAGTTATAACTAACTATAACAATAGTTAGAGCTCCTGCCTTAAGTCAAGTTCTTGTAAGCAGACTCTGAAATAAGGATTTCTATACAAGTTGTTCACTACAGAAGTGCTCCCAGGAGAAACTAGTAAGGAAAGAGGAAGGTAGCATGACATGCAAGGGGAACAAGCGGAACAAGGTGCCCGATCCCCCAGGGAAGTCTAGAGTTTAAATTATTTCTGAGTTTGTCCCAGCCTCAGGCAAGGAAGCTGGGCTTTCACACTCTTGCTCCAATCAGTCATTGACTGGGAGTCTCATGGGGGGGGGTGGGGGGGGAGGGGGCGGTTCATAGCTTCCAGGTACCCCAGCTTTTGTGCACATGGCTACAGTGGCTCCTACAACTGAAAGGCAGAATGTCTGAAGAAAGTTGCAGGTCATGGGACATTAGAAGCAGAAGAACCCAGAAAGCAGGGGAGGGGGCACAGAAATTGTAAAAGGGATCCAAGGGGATATGGGTGGACACAGAATGTCTGCTGTTAATACCTCGGCCCAAAGTTAGTGAATTCACAGACTTAGAAAGCCCAGAATGAAGGGCCATTGCAAAGAAAAGATCCCACGGACAAATCACAGTACACGCTTTAAGTGTTCCTTTTAGTCTTGTCCAAAGGAAACTGTGGCCGCTTACCAGGGCAAGTGGACTTAGAGGAATGGTAATTATCCAGCTTCTTGGAGATTATCAGACTCAGGCTCTGAGCTACCACTATGTCCATGGTCCCCAAATACTACAATGGGTCATCAGTCACAGAGGGTACTTGTGATGATCAGGCGCTGAGAACTTTGCACCGAGTCATCTGCTGGTAGCTCCAGTGAGACCCCAACACTGATCAAGTTTATTTCCCCATTCTTGAGGGCAGGGTCGGAATAAATAGACTCTATAGTGGGCAGAAATTCCACATGGACACCCTGGTCTGAAGAAGAAGAGCTATTGTGGCAGAAAGAAGTGAGAGGAAGCCCTGCAGTTCTGTCCTCCTTCCCAAACTATAAGCCAAGACCACTCCTGCTCCCTCGAAGAACTGATGATCTACTGAAAGATGTAGAGGTAGTGATTCCTATTGTATCACCTTTTTAATCCACACGTTTGGTTAACATAAAAGACAGCTAAGTCTTAGAAAAATTATGCTGGCTTACTCAAGTGATATAGAAATTGTGGCTGATGTTCCAAAAGCTGTTTCTACCAAAACAGGTTAACACAGTCTCCATGTAGCTATTGATCTGGTGCTTTGTAAAAATTTCTTTTTCTTTCTTTCTTTCTTTCTTTCTTTCTTTCTTTCTTTCTTTCTTTCTTCCCTTCTTTCTTTCTTTCTTTCTTTCTTTCTCTTCCTTCCCTCCCTCTCTCTCTTCTCTCTCTTTCTTTCTTTCGATATATTTTAATAGAGCACCAGATCAATAGCTACATACCAGGGAGAAAAAGAAAGAAAGAGAAAGACATAAAGGGAAGGGAAGGAAAGGAAAGGGTGGGGGGGGGAAGGAAAGGGAGACAGAGGGAGGGGGGAAAGGAAGGAGGGAGAGGGAAGGAAGAAGGGAGGAAGGAAGGAAGGAAAGAAGGAAGGAAAGAAAGGAAGGAAGGGAGGAAAAACATGCCAGAAGGAAACGGTTTTATCTTGTCAGGGAGTACAGTATACTTTCACAGTTTTCTAGAATGGCCCACATTCTGGATTTGTTTAAATGCTTTCTTCTGGCTGTGTTGCTCTGACTCATTTATATGCCGCAGCTTTGATAGGACCCGCACTGAGAGAGGTCTCACCCGCCAGTCCAGGCCACCATACAGCAGCTCTGCCATTTGGTCCTTTGGCCAAGGAGATCTAAGTGACTGTGGTGGATCAGCATGTTGTAAGGAGCCTATGACAAGCCCATGGGGACACCTTTAGCCACAGCCCTGAAGGGTTGTAAACTAAAATCAGGCCCTGTTTAGAAAGTAACTATTCTCCTTTTGAGGTACGGCACCTGGATTGCTGCGACACATTGGTAAATGTTGAGTACCAGGCTGTCACGTGACACAGAATGTGAGTTTCTGCTCATTGATTGGGTGTGTTCTGATATATCAAGCACTGAAGTCAGATGTGCCCAGAGCACTCCAGTGGCAAGAAGGAGTAATATACGGATGAAGACTTGAAGATACAAAACGGATGAACATAAGGGAAGAGAAGCAAAAATAATATACAAATAGGGAGGAAGACAAAGACATAAGAGACTCTTAAATATGGAGAACAAACAAAGGGTTGCTGGACGGTGGTGAGAGGGGGGATGGGCTAAGTGGGTGAGGGGCATGAAGGAATCTACTCCTGAAATCATTGTTGCACTATATGCTAACTAACTTGGATGTAAATGTAAAAAAAAATTAAATAAATTTTTTTTTAAAAAAGAAGGAACAATATATGGTCCTCAGTCTCTGAGATGACCTCCAGTGATTCCAGCTCTGATGGTCACATCCTGTGTAGTCCTCTCCCACACTGCGTCAGGTGTGGTCTGTGGGGCCACTGGGATACGGCGGAAATGAGGAAGCTAGGTTATCAAAGACATTGGGATGATGGATGCCGTGTTTTCTCTCATGGCTCAATTCCCCTGGAATACCTGCCACATAATGAAGACACTCCAGCATCCTCTGGAGAGGCCCATGTGGCAAGCAACTGAGGCCCTCTGCCAACATCAAGGGAAGAACCAAGACCTCTTACCCTCAGCCAGGTGAGGAGCCCTCTGGGAAGTGGGTCCTCCGGCCCCAGTTAAGCCTTCAGATGGCTGCAGCCCAGTGAATGCCTCGAGTACAGCTTTGTGAGAAACCCTGAGCCAGAACCACCCACGTGAGCCACTCCACGTTCCTGGCCCTCGAAAACTATACAAGAAAAGAACCGTTTGCTGTTTCAAGCTGCTGTGTTTCAGTGTAGTTTGTTAGGCAGCAGTAACGAACGCACACCATCGTGTATTAGAACAGGTTTTAAATCACGCACAATTATCGTAAGGAAGCTCACATTCCCAGGGGCCTACACCTGCCACAACGACACCCCTCCCTCAACTGATGGGGAGTTTCCTAGAGGACTTGAGTTTGCAGAACTCTCTACATATGTTATATAAGTCCCAGTGGAATGACCTAATGGGCTGTGAAGTCAATGCAGAAGGGAATTCCTCCTAACGGGCAGAACTTAAAGCTGTAATCTCATTGTCTACTTTGCCTTCCAAACCTGCCTCGCAGCTAGAAGACATATCAACAAGGCTTTGCCATGTGGACACACTAGAGTGGATAGGACTCAGCAACTAATGCCAGAGAAACAGAATTCCATTTCTTACATAGGTGGCAGCAACAGGAATGGCGGTGTCCAGTTTCCAGTGATCACAACAATGTCCAGTGCCCAGGATTGATGGCACCAGTGATACTGGCCTAAGTGGTGTCTTTATGGAAATAGCTCTGTGGAACTATTTTGGATGTGGTTACTGGACTTGCTTCTAGAGCACTCTGAGATATTCTGTAAACTATTCATTCTTTTAATAAATTCCTTTTCAGCAAAAATTGGCCAAAATTGGTCTCCATTATTTTCATTTAAGACCCCTATGTAATAGATTGGCTATAATTTATTCCTTCATATCACTGCAAGCTTTGCCACAGGACCTTTGCACGTATTTTTTCCACTTGCCTAGAACATGTTTTCTTCTCAGTTCAGTCAGTTATTTACTATTCATAGAATTTCAGCTAAATTGTGCTTCTTTTCTTTTTCTTTTCTTTTGTTTGTTTGTTTTGGAGAGAGAGGGCACACGTGAGCAGGGGTGGGACAGAGACAGAGAAAGAGAAAACCCAGAGCAGTCTACACTGGCAGCTCAGAGCCCGACACAGGGCTCAATTTCACGAACCATGAGATCACGACCTGAGCTAAAACCAAGAGTCAGACACCTAACTGACTGAGCCACCCAGGCACCCCTAAACTGTGTTTCTAAAGGAAGCCTTCTCTGGCCTATCATCAAATATTCTCAGAGTGCCATTTACCTCTTCTTCCCATTATTTGTCACCTTTATATGCACTAATGTACATATCCCCTTTAGCATATAAACTCCCTGAGACTCCCTGTTTGGATTACTAGTATATTTCCAGGGACTAGTCTTGAACCTGGAGCATAATAAGCACAAAATAAGCATGTGTTGAATTAATAAATGAAGGGGAGAAATTGAAATAGTTTCTCCAACCATTCGATGGATTACCACGAGAAATAAATGAGCATATACATAAAGCAGACATCAGAAGTCCCAGCACAGAGAAGTAGGTCGGTGGCTGTCTGCTGCATTCTTCCTGGCTTTTCTGCTCCCATTCCTTGCACTCATCTCCAATCCCTTCTTGGTCTTCAGCTCTATTATCTAAACAGGTGAAGGATATATTATAAGTCCTCAAAACACAGTCGGTCACACATACCGAAGCAACTAAACGGGGAAAATGTTAGTTACTCTGAATCCTCTGTAATCAACACTATATTACTCAACTGAAAAAGACTTTTTCAATTCTTTTTTTTGTTCTGTTTTGTTTTATTTTTTAAAGACTCTTTCAATTCTGTTCTACCTGCAGAAAGAATTCAAATTGCTCTCAGAGTTCTGACTTGCTATAGCTATGACTGTTCTTGATGCCCCCTGGTAAAATACATTCCTGTAGTGCTCCTGAAGCTAGGAAGTGCCTTTTCGTTCTTAGGTTTATTCATACAGCGTACGCTTGTGTGCGGACTTTTCCGTCCCCCTCACTGATACATTTATTCAGGGCCACTTCTTGTTCTTAGCTGGAAGTATCAATTAGAAGCTGCTTTGGGGGTAGCTGATATAAGCATATGTAACTAAATATATACAGTTACATGAAGATTTACAAGGGAGACTGCTCCATGCAAAATGCCTGAGCACACATAGGGTGAACTTGCCTGTTGGCACTGTCTCATCCGCCCACACGCAGCTTCACAGAGATGTTGCCATGGCATTTCTTTGACAATGAGAAAGTCTCCCTGTCTGCATGCTATTGTTCTTCTAGAGATTCTCCTGCACCTGCAAGTTCTGTTTAAATGTCAGCCCCCCAAACAAGGCCCTTAACTACTTTATTACTCACTTTTGCCCCAACTGAACAGCAAAACCGTCAACTAAGCTTACGAGCTCATCAAAGGCATCAATGGGGGAGATAACTTGCCATTCAGAGAATTCTAATGGCTAAATTCTATTCATTCACTCAATCTTTTGTTAATTCAAAAATGGCAAGCTTTTTTTTTTTTTTTTTTTTTGTCTGCTAATTTCTAGTCCTCCATTCAGTTTCATTTTGAGGGCTAAGACTACACAGAAAATCAAAACTACCTTTGCAAGAAGGCAGCTCAGTCCAAATTGCATTTTATGTAACTCACCCTAATTGGCCGGCAAAAGCGCTCAGCAAGGAATCCAGCTGTTTCACCAGAATGAACCTTTTGAAGTATTCTCTCCCTGGCCTGCTGAAATTAGAGCAGTCACCCATTTTTCTGTCACAAAAACCATACACGTAACATTCTGTAACTTATTCTTCCCACCAGTGTAGGAGGAAAACATAATAAAAGGAAGTCGTTTATGCAGTAAAGAACAAGCTAGCAGCACTGAGAATAACACTCGCCCAAACTAATCCTAATTCAGTTTCTTTATCCCAGAAAATCAATGAGCAACATCAGGACCTTACTCCCTACCCTTACCGGTCCAGGCAGCTCTTGGCAATAGATTGAGGGCCTGCCCCAGTGATGGCATGGTAAAATTGGTGGAGATCAGCCTCTCTGAGATGCTGTGCTGAAGTTTTATGAGGTGTGTGGGGCTTTTTCTTTTTATATCCACTTCATCTGCAAGATTTACTTGCTGCTGTAGACCAAACCAGGACCTTGCTGAACTGAGACCTGAAAGCAGCAATTTAATCAGCCTTGCTTCCTGGAACACAGCACACTTTTCTCTTTGGAGGGAAAAAGAATTTATTTTCATTGAAACAGGAGAGTGAATTGACTTTGAGTTGGTAAACTCGAGTTGCAGTCACAGTTGCATCCACTGTCCAGCAGGGACTTTAGCCAAATTACTGGGGCTCTCATTTGCAAAATCAGAGTTGGATTAGATAATCTCCAAATATTGGAAATCAGAACAGAATTCTGTTTGGCCAAACCTGACAAACCTAACCTGTCCCAGTAAAATAGGCATGAATCAGACACATGACTTCAGGAGAAAAATAAATGACAGAAGTACCTAAATGTCCTGTGCCCAGCAGCAGGTCAACAAATATTTAATGAAGAGTTCTTCTGTGCTTGGCACTTCCATGAGTGGCTTTGGTTCAGCTTCTTTTCCTGGTGGTGGCCAGAAAAGGACTCTGAGGACCCCAGTTTTGTCCATGGCACTTATTACTGTTAAGTTCTCCAGGCCTAGTCTCTCCAGGAAGTCTCAGTATGGGGTGGCTCTCAGTCCAATATGTACGTTACAAACACGACTCTCTGGGTTCAAGTGCCTTTCCTTTGGCCCTTCCTTCTCATTTGGGCTCAAGTGTGCAACCACCTAAACTGCCCGAGGCTAGCTTGCCTTCGAGCACATTCAGTGGGGATGTTAAGAAATATTTAACTGTTGGTAAAGCCCACAGTGTCATCCATCAGAATGAATACTGACTGAGAACATTGATGGTCTGACCAGTGTAAACAGCTGAATGTCAGCCCTGAGTTTCCGCTAACTTTGTATGATGTAGCACAATGTCACAGGGCCTTTGCACATGCCATTCACTCTGCCTGGAATGAGTTCTCTCCGCTCTTCGCCAAACTGTTGCCTACTGACACACTCAGATGAGATGAATCCAATCAAGCTGTGCAAGGTGGTGCCCCAGAAACATTCATTTTCTATGCAGACCCGTTGTCCTTGATCTTGTTTCCCCAGCAACAGCACTGATTAAACACTAGCAGTATGCATGGCATGGTAACATTTATCATTTGTAGTTCTCTATGTGGGCTGGGAATGAGAGGAGGAGTTTAGCAAAAATTTGCACAGTAATTCCTTGATTCCCTCACCTCCACCTCCCCTGTCAAAGAAAGTTATTAGTTTGGCTAGGCATGATCTCTCATGTCCATGAATTATGTGCACAGAACAATAGATGCTATGGAATTCAGGTATGCTTCATATAATAACATTGATATGCTTTTTTTTTTTTTTTTAATTTCTGAGAGAGAGGAGAGGCAGTGTGAGCAGGGGAGAGTCAGAGAGAGAGGGAGGCACAGAATCTGAAGCAGGCTCCAGGCTCTGAGCTAGCTGTCAGCACAGAGCCTGACGTGGGGCTTGAACCCACGAACTGTGAGATCATGACCTGAGCCAAAGTCGGACGCTTAACGGACCGAGCCACCCAGGCGCCTCAACATTGATATGCTTTTGAATGTGGTTTGTAAGACAAATGTTTCTAACAGAAATTATAATTTCCCATTGGTTTTCACTGGAATTTCAAAGTTAATGTTGCCACCGAGAAAACACCAGTCTCAAAAAACAACCTGGAATACCATTCAACAATTATAAAGCCATAAACTATATGATTCCATGTATATGACATTATGGAAAAGACAAAACCGCAGGGACAGAAAACAGATCAGGGGCATTTAGGGACAAGGGATTAAGTGCAAAGGGGCAGGAGGAAACTTTTTGAGGTGGTAGAAATGTTTTATATCTCCATTGTGGTGGAAGTTACATGGCTGTGTGTATCTGTTAAAATTCAAAGAAATGTACACCTTAATTTACTAAGGTATTTAATTTATACTCCAGTAAGCCTGGCTTACAAAAATAGTAGAATTTAAAAGTGAAATAAAGCTCCAAACTTTCATGACTTTCTAGATAGAACGGTTATGGTGGTAATGAAATTGCCCTTTTTTAACGGGCACAAGTGTCCCCACAGCTTAAGAAGCAAGACACCTTATGTGACACTCCCTGCCAGGGCAGTGTCTGGGAAGGGATGGGGTCTGGGAAAGAGGGGCTTGTCCCCCCAAAGCCAAGTCAAAGGCTGCACTGCTCTATGGTCAGGCCCAATGCGTAGGACAGAGATGTGGGAATAAATTCTGAGCTGAAGAGTAGGAAACAAAGTAGTGGGCTGGGCTGGACAGAAGCACAGACAAATCCAGATGCCAAGCTGGAAATCGGGCAGAGCAAAGAGAAGCGGTGGAATAAACTGAGAATCAGGATGGAACTGTGGCTCTAAAGATGTAAAAGCCACCTCGAAACAAATCCCCATTGCCCCATTGATGCTCTACTTCATTAGATTCACACAAACACACATTAGAACGAGGACAGGATCTCCTTTATTCACTGCTATATCTTTGTCACTTAGAATAGTCTCTGGCATACGTTAGCAACTTAATATACATTTCTTAGTGGAATGAATCGCCTATATCATGTGGTGTGCAATAAACACAGGCGTTAAAACCAGGGGTTTTGGAGTTAGCCAGAGTGGGTTCAATTCCCAGCCATGTGACCTTAGGCAATTTGCAGAACTTCTCTGTGGTTCTGTTACTGCTCTACGCAATGGGGCTAACACATCGTGGGCTCATATTAGGGACTGAGGTGGGAACCTGTAGGTAAAACAAGTACCATCAGGCAGGAGGCACCAGTAAAGATCACAAGTGATCAGTTAGGGCAGCCCTGATCTAGCCCATAGATACAGGTATGGCCCACGCAGAAATGTTTTTAAATACTTAATTACCAACACTTATAAATTGGTAACTTTTACATAAATATCTGGATCTGGGGATTTCCTTTATTTTTTAATTAAAAAAGATTTTAAGTTTATTCATTTATTTTTGAGAGAGACAGAGAGTGTGAGCTGGGAAGGGGCAGAGAGAGAAAGGGAGAGAGAGAATCCCAAACAGGCTCATGCTGTCATCTCTGAGCCAGACGTGGCGCTTGAACTCACGAACCATGAGATCATAACCTGACCAGAAACCAAGAGCCAGAGGCTTAACCAAATGAGCCACCCAGGCACCCTCTTCAGTAACTGAGCCTGTCTTCCCCCAGGGCAACCATGAACTGGCTGTCACTCAGAGACCCCTCCTTTTAGACGGCGCTAGTGTCATCCGCCTTTCGTGTTGTCCCAGCCACTTCCTTGTGATACCACCTATCTGGATGTTGTGGAAATGTGTGTTTGCACACCAGCAACAAATGGCAGTAGCATGGTTCATGTTTTTACGATTGCACTTAGTTAAGTGCATTTTGAATGGCTTTTCTCTTCATGACCACTAGAGGGCAATACAGATACAACTTTCTAAAATAGCCATTAATAATTTTAAAAACATTACATGTGTTTTTAAATATATGAATCATTTATATAAATACTATTATATCTTTCTGTACATTCATGTACAGAAAGGAGGTTTATAATAAGGACAATGGTGATTGTCATTGTTATGGCATTTTTATTGTTAGTAAAGAAGAGATGAGACACCAATAGGACCCACCAGTGACCTGATACCTGAATAACTTAGACTCAGCACCTAGGTAGTTACGGAGGAAAAGCAGAGAGAAATGGCTCTTCTCCCTGGTTGCAATCTCCTAGAGCGGGGAATTCCTATATTTACTCCCACCAGACATTATGGGAATGTCCTGTCCAACTTCAAATCCCTGCTCTACGATGTTTGGCTGATTACTTAGCCTTTCAGTGCAGTGTCTTCTGCATCAGTAAAATGAGGATTGTAGGGGTGCCTGGGGGGCTCAGTCGGTTGAGCATCTGACTTCAGCTTGGGTACTGATCTTACAGTTCGTGAATTCAAGCCCCACAATGGGCTCACTGCTATCAGCACAGAGCTCGCTTCAGATACTCTGACCCCTACTCTCTACTCTCTCTGCACCTCTTGCACTCTCTCTCTCTCTCTCAAAAATAAAAATCAAATGAGATTATATGAATTAATATACTCAGTGCCAGCTTCATGGATGAGTGTGTGATCAGTGCCATCTCACAGACCCCCTTCCCTCTCCTTGGAAAGGCCTCATGCTTGGGATGGAAAGCCCCTACCTCATCACCATCTCGAAATTCTTTTTTTTTCTTTTTAAATGTTTTATTTATTTCTAGGAGAGAGAGACAGCGTGAGCAGGGGAGGGTCAGAGAGAGAGGGAGTCACAGACTGAAACAGGCTCCAGGCTCTGAGCTGGCAGTCAGCACAGAGCCCGACGCGGGGCTCGAACCCACGAACTGCGAGATCATGACCTAAGCGAAAGTTGGACGCTTAACCGACTAAGCCACCCAGGCACCCAACCATCTCGAAATTCTTAATAATTTCATCTTTGAGTTTGCATTTTGTAAGTGATGTCTGACGGGACAATGGTGCAGATGCCAGGGACTTGGAGCCTCGGCCCTCACACAGTGGTGCCTCTCACAGGGACCCCAGGATGGGTCCTCTGCCCCCTGTTCCTGGCCCCTGCCCCCTAGGGCAACGACAGCAGTGAGATAGTGGGGATGTGTCCTGTAGGAACACAAATCATAGCCGCCTGGCCTTCAGGGTCAGGGAGGCAGCTTCCATGCTGAGTTCTGAACCGAACACAAGGGAGGCTCAACGTGACTGGTGACCAGAGAGTAAGGAGTCCTGGAAAACGAGGGGGGGAGGGCAGGGGGGGTGAGGAACAGCCTGGAGTCAATCTGTTCTAAGCCAACCATTGCTGCCCCCAAAGTACCATTAACTCTGGCAAGAACAACTGGACTCAGATGGAATTACAAAAGGTTTAGCACTTCCCTCAAGATTAAGTATGTCTGCGGTAATGGCTCCCCTGTGGATCCTTCTAGATGATCAAACAATCGGTGCAAGAAATTATATATCTTTTCGTGTTTATTTATTTATTTTGAGAGAGAGCACAAGCAGGGGAGGGGCAGAGGGAGAGGGAGAGAGAGACAATTCCAAGCAGGCCCCTCGCTGTCAGCAAACAGTGAGACAACACTTAACAGACTGAGCCACCCAGGCGCCATGGTGCAAGAAATTATCTTTGGTCAAACTACTAATGATCTTAAGGTAGCATAAACCATATCCATTACTGGGGAAATAGAAAATTAAGAGAAATTCAAAAGCAGATCAACATTAACAAGATAATAATATTTCAGCTTTTTTCATTATCATTTTAAAGTATTATAAACTCCTATGACTCAATTGAGAATTCTCTATAAACTCATGTTATCACTGACGGTATTATAATAAGGAAAGCAGTAATAAGTGTATATAGCTTAACAGTTTTTACGTTTATTTATTTTGAGAGTGAGAGAGTATGTGTGCGCGTGAGTGGGTGAGGGGCAGAGAGAAAGAGAGAGAGAATCCCAAACTGTCAGCACAGAGCCCCACTCAGGGCTCAATCTCACGAACCGTGAGATCATGACCAGAGCTGAAACCGAGAGTCGGACACTTAAATGACTGAGCCACCCAGGTGCCCATATAGCTTAAAGTGTTTTATTATATTCGTAAAAGTTTGTTTATTTTGAGACAGAGAGGAGAGAGAGAATGGGCACAGTAGGGTCAGGGAGAGAGGGAGACAGAGGACCTGAAGTGGGGCTTGAACTCACAAACCAAGAGATCATGACCTGAGCCAAAGTCAGATGCTCAACTGATTGAACCACCCAGGCACCCCAAAGTGTTTTAAATAACTAACCTGAAGGGGGAAGAAATTTACCTCCTCCTGAATTTACATAAAGTATTAGTTTTATACCAAATTCAACTACCAATTATTAAAGCAATTCTCTTTAATTATCTTTTTCTGTTTTGCGATGGTAAACATTTTAAGATAACATTATTTTAATTGTGTAGTTAAATCTAATATCTATGACTTTTCATTTTCTCTCTCAAAGTTCTACAGAACTTTGGTAAATAAATATTAGTAAATGATAAAGTTAGGAAGATATAAATTGAAAATCTTACCTACATTTATAAAAAATAAATTTATAATGCTTCTTCCTACTCGGGTTACCTTCACAGCCAAGTTTTTTTCAAACAATTATTTTTTTTAATGTTTATTTTTGAGAGAGAGAGAGAGAGAAACAGAGTACGAGTAAGGGGACGGCAGATAGAGAGACACAGAATCCGAAGCAGGCTCCAGGCTCTGACCTGTCTGCACAGAGCCCAATGTCGGGCTCGACCTCACGAACCGTGAAGTCATGACCGGAGCCGATGTCAGATGCTTAACCCACTGAGCCACACAGGTGCCCCTCAAACAACCATTTAAAAATTCTCTCTTTTATTGTATCATGTAACCAATGTGTAGTGAGTGAATCTCAAATTCACCTTAAGAATGAGAAGAATCTGGGGTGCCTAGGTGGCTTAGTCGGTTAAGCGTCCAACTTTCGCTTAGGTCATGATCTCGCGGTCCGTGGGTTCGAGCCCCGCGTCGGGCTCTGTGCTGACTGCCAGCTCAGAGCCTGGAGCCTGTTTCAGTCTGTGACTCCCTCTCTCTGACCCTCCCTGCTCACGCTGTCTCTCTCTCTCCTAGAAATAAATAAAAAACATTAAAAAAATTAAAAAAAAAAAAAAAAGAATGAGAAGAATCACCTTACAGATGTTCCGAAGCTAGAAAGATTTAGCTACATAGCTTACAGACTTTTTTGAGATAGAATACGTTTATGAAAATTTGGAAGCACCCAAATGTCTAACAATAAGGAACTAATTAAATAAATGTGTCCTATGAGAGAGTATGCAGTTATTTAAATAATGTTGTAGTATAGTATTCAATGGCATGGAAAAATGCTTATGATCTATTAAATAAAAAAGAACCAGTTATACCTATAATGCACAAGATTCATTTTATACATTTAACAAAAATAGCTGAAAAGAAATAAGACTGGAAGAATGTATCCATGCTCTGAAAGCTGGTGGCATTTGGGGAGAGGATGCATTTTCCAGTGACTTTTCTTGTTTTCTTTATTACCTGCTATATGTAAGTCACCATATGTGGTACATTAAACCATTTCAAAGTGCATTTCTCAGCAACGGATCATACCTGATTTCTTAGTCAACAATTTGCAAGTAATTTATGATTTATCCTTTTAAAAAGTTGGAACAGATTCATATCTATGCCTACAGATAGATTCACCTTGCATTTTTTAAAGTATTTATTTGTTTTGAGAAGCAAGTTGTAAGTTTATTTATTTGAGAGAAACAAGTTTTAAGTTCATTTATTTGTTTTGAGAGAGAAAGAGAAAGAGAGAGAGAGAGAGAGAGAGCATGGTTGGGGCAGAGAGAGAGGGAGAGACAGAGAATCCCAAGCAGGCTCTATGCTGTCAGCACAGAGCCTGATGTGGGACTTGAACTCACGAACCATAAGATTATGACCTGAGCTGAAATCAAGAGTCGGATGCTTAACTGACTGAGTCACCCAGGTGCCCTTCATCTCACATTCCATATGTTCTCTTAAGCAGGAGAAAAAAAGGTGGGTACAGGTACAGTTGAAGGTTGGACACAACCCTGGATCCTCCCTGGGCTTGCGTGTGTCATGCATGGGGATGTTAGAGACTGCTCTGTCCCTTCTGCTTGAATCCCCTTTCCTCCTAATTGCCCTCAGGCCTTGGCCTACATATCACTTCCTCCAGGAAGCCTTCTTTAATCTCTATCATTTATTTCAGGTGCTTCTGGGTGTCCCTACAATATCCTTTACACACAATCAACTCATTATGAGTTGTATTGTTTATGTAAGCTTCATGGAAGGAAAACTGGTATCTCCTTTATATCACTGATCCCCAGCCCCTAACACACCTGAGTCAAAGTAGATGCTCAATAAGTGTTTGTCAAGTGGATAAGCAAATGGAAAAGCGATGGAGGACCATTGCGCTCAAGTTTCTGCCAGAGTTTTCCACAGAAGCCAAAATGGGAGGAACACAAGGGAGCAAGTCTCGGAAGACTGAGGGATCAGATCACATGCAGTCAGGAGACCAGGGCTGGGCTCAGGAATATATACAGGATGTGCCAAAGGATAGAGAGAAAAGATGATTCTAAGATAGCCAAACTAGGAGGTCCACTCAGATTAGGAAAAGGAGTAGCTAAGAAAACTAGACCAGTTTCTTTCCATCCTTATAAATAATCCACATGATCCCTTATAGCAGAAAATAGACATTTCCCCATCTGAGATTATAGCCACCTAGAGAACGTCCTATCAATATAAGATGAGATTTAACCCTTCATAAAATTAAACATTATACCCCAGCAAAAGTCTTGAGGCCTGGTCTCCTAATATTGCAAACAAATACTTTAAAAACAAGAAGACTGTTTAAAAACAAGAGGATGTATCATTGTGTCTCTGCCCCAGCAGCATACACAAGCAGAAAATCACATCTGGCACATGAATTCCCAACCCGCAGGGACAGAATACTGCTCCTGATGACCTCAAAAAGGTGCCCGGGGCTCTAGAACCAGGAACTACAGCAGTGAATGTGGCATGGAGTCTCTCCTGACTCAGAGCAGGTCAAGGTCAAGGAGGTATAAAGAGCAAATGCCCTCCCCCTCCTCCCCCAGGACAGAAGTCAGCCCAAACTCACACATGGCACAGGTGTTAGTGAATATACATCCCTGAATCCAACCCCACCTCCAAGGAGAACCTCAGAATAGAGAGAAGCACCCACCTCCGTGCTGTTCTGACACTCCTGGTCACCATAGTCTTTCCACACACCAAGCAATTCTCTATGACACCAGCTGGGTGCCCTACAATATGACTAAATTCTAGTACCATCTACCCAAAGATAGCATCAGAGTCTACAGGTTAAGGGCTCAGTCCCACAAGACTGCCTTCTCCTGACCACACACACACACGCACACACACACATTTCACACACTAGTTGCAAGCTCAGATCATCACCTTGAAATCATAATAGCAATCGCTTCTCGGTCTTTTGGCTAAGATCAAGTGTAAAATAATAATAGCAAACTATGTATTTAGTGATCACAGCTTATGGGCAAATGAATAAAATGAATGACTGCAATGTTATAAGAAACAAGGGGGGAAATTTGGGAATATTCTTTAAAAGGTACCTGCACTACCTGTGAACAGCTATTATGTTATTTGAGACTGGACTTCAATTAATTGTAAAAATATATCACAAATTCCAGTGCAACCACTAAGACTATTTTTAAAAGAAGTATGATTTCTGTGCTAAGAGAAGAGAAAAAATAGAATCATATAAAACACTCAGTTAAAACCAGAGAAAGCAGAGAAAGAGAGGATTAAAAAGCAAGAAATGAAGGACAAATGCAGCAAATAGAAAATGGTAACAAATATGACATATTAATCCAAAGATATCAACAACCATTTTAAATGTGAATTGGCTAAATATACCAGTTAAAAGGCAGAGATTGACAGGACTTAAAAAAAAAAAAAAGACTCAACTATATCTTGTTTATAGAAACCCACTTAAATAAAGAGACATAAAAAATTTTTTAAAAGGGGGGCACCTGGGTACCTCAGTCGGTTAAGGATCCAACTTTGGCTCAGATCATGATCCCGCAGTTCATGAGTTCAAGCCCCACATCAGGCTGTCTGCTGTCAGCGCAGAGCCTATTTTGGATCCCTTGTCTCCCTCTCTCTTTGCCCCTCCTCTGCTCACGTGCTCACTCTCTCTTAAAAATAAATAATTAAAGAATTAAATATAAAGACACAGGTAGTTTAAAAGTAAAGAGTTAAAGATACGCCTTGCTAATATGAATCAGAAGAGACCTAGACTAGCTGTATTATTTCAGAAAAAGAAAAAAATTTTCAGAACAAGGAAAATTATCAGGGAAACAGAGGAGCGTTGATGATAAAGAGGTCAATTCTCATAGAAGACGTAACAATCTATAATGTGTACCTACCTAACAGAGCATCAAAATACACAAGGCAGAAAATGATGGACCTTCAAGGAGAAACAGACAAGGCCACAGCGGTAGCTGGAGACTTGAACACCTCTCTACTAGAAACTGGTAGGGACACAGTTGAGCTAAACAGAGCCACCAACAAACAGAATTTAATTGACACTCGTAGAATGCTTCATCACAACAATGACAGATTACACATTCTTCTCAAACTCACATAAAATATTCACCAAGACAGACCACAACCATAGGCCATATATCACACCTTAGCAAATACAAAATAGAAGTCACGTATGCTCTCCAGCCAACATGAAATGAAACTCAAAATCAATAACAGAAAGGTAGCTGGAAAATCCCAAAACATTTGTAGATTAAACAACACACTTCTAAACTGCACACGGGTAAAAGAGGAGTCTCAAGAGAAATTTTAAAATATTTTGAAGGAAGGAAAATGAAAATACAACTTATCAAGGTTTGTGGCATATGATGTAAGCAGGACTCAGAAGAAAATGTAAAATGGTAACAGTCATGCAAGGAAGTGGTTTGACAGGCTAAGAAAACCAACAACTAAATATGCAACTGTCATGGGATCCAGCAATTGCACTCCCGGGAATGGCACGCCCAGATAACTGAAGATCTATGTTCACACAAAGAAACTGTACTTGAATGTGTACAGCAGCTTAATTCATGACAGCCACAAACTGGAAACCATGCAGATATACTTAGACAAGTGGAATGACTCAAGATGGTGCATCCCTATCAGCCATAGCACGGAAAACTACCCAACAATAAAAAGGAACATACTGTTGATATATACAACAACCTGTATAGTTTTTTTAAAAATTTTTAATGTTTTATTTATTTCTGAGAGAGAAACAGCTTAAGCAGGAGAGGGTCAGAGAGAGAGGGAGACACAGAATCTGAAACAGGCTCCAGGCTCTGAGCTGTCAGCACAGAGCCCGACGCGGGGCTTGAACCCACAAACCGTGAGATCATGACCTGAGCCCAAGTCAGACGCTCAATGGAGCCACCCAGGTGCCCCGTATAGCTGTAGTTTTTCATATGCAGCCGAGGCACAGCTCACAATCACTCCAGCAAGAAAACGTTTGTAATTGCAAATAGCTCACTTTGGTCCCGTCAGTCCATCAGAAAGAAGAAAATTGTAATTACCTGCACTTTTCAAGTTGCTGCATTGATCCACGCTTACAGGAGAACATCCTGACACTGTGGCACAATATGAAGTAGACAGGACTGACTACGAAATATGATTGTCAAAGGTGGTAAGCATGAATCTATCATCTAGTTTATAGGAAACACAGGGGAGAGAGACACAAGCTAAATGTCATCATGAAGAAACGATCAGACATCCAGATATAAATAAATAACCCGTTCTCTTAAAAACAAGTCAGTAACAGAAACAAAAACCAAAACAACACATGGATCCTGTTCTAGATTTAAAAAGACTTAAGAGCATAACCAAGTATAAACCATGAACCTTGATTGGTATCTCACGTCTTTATTCACTTGTCAATGGACACTTCGGTCCCTTCCATGTCTTGGCTGTTGTAAATAGTGCTACAGTAAACCGTGGGGTGCGTACATCTCTGTGAACTAGTGTTTTTATTTCCTTTGGGTAAATATCCAGTAGTGGAATTACTGGATCATATGGTATTCCTATTTTTAATTAGAGGAACCTCCATACTGTTTTCCAGAGTTGCCATACCAATTTACATTCCCACCAACAGAGCACAATAGCTCCCTTTTCTCACCAACACTTACTTTTTGTCTTTTGTATTCAAGCCGTCTGGTGGGTGTCAGGTGATACCTCATTGTGGTTTTGATTTGTATTTCCCTGATACCTAATGATGAGTATCTTTTCATGTGTGTGAAGATATGGGCTTCTTGAATTAGGCTGGGTGTAAGCATTGTTATGTTTATACACAAAGCAATGTATCTGCATCTTAGTTTTGGATGGAGAAATGATATATGTATATAAGCTTGATATCTGAAAAATGTCACTTTTAATGAACTTGCACATGTTTTCAAATAAGGTTAGACAGGACACACCCTCTACAGGTAATTCATGGGGACAGATTTTCATTTCTAATGCAGGTTTAACTTAATTACCATGAGCCCACTTATTGCCTTTCCTTTCTAACAGTGGTAGTGCAATCTCAGACTAATACTTTCATTATCTCTTATTGTACGATCAATTATGCAAAAGAAAAAAAGAGAAAAAAGAAAAATAACCATAGTGTCTTTAAACCACTATAATTTATTTTTCATGATTTCTGCCAAGTCCTGAGTTCACTCAGAGCACAGTAGGGGGCAGCTTGTCTTGGCTCCTTGATGCCTGAGGCCTCAGCAAAAATCACTGGGGGCTGGAATCATTTGTTCACATGACTGGTGGTGCTGGCAGTTAATGTGACCTCTCCATGTAGCCTTGGGTTTCTCCCAACATGGTGACAAGGTTCCAAAGCCAAGCATCCCAAGAAAGAGACAGATGGAATTCATTGTCTTTAATAGCTAGCTTGGAAATCATGCAGTGGCATTTCCTCTCCATTCTATTGGCTGAAGCTACAAAGGTATGTCCAGATTCAAAGGGAGGGAACAAGGATCTGCCTCTTGATGGAAGTGTTGATAACACATTGAAGGAGTATGTGGGATGGAATACGGAATTACCCCATCCATCCATCTTTGGAAACCACATTCTGCTACAAGAAGTGACAGCTAGATCTCTTCACTTAAACTTCCCCCTTTGTCTGAGCAAACAAGACAAACACCAGATCCACACCTAGAGACACAAGTTGGATGAGGCCAAAAGACACCTATAGAGTTAGGAAATGTGCGAGCGGACCCAGTATCCTAAGGCAAGGTGCAACAGGACCGAGGCTGGGACATACCCTGAACACTTTTAACTAGACTGTTATGTAAGAGGGAAAAATGTGTTATCTATGAATAACTAACTTAAAACAAGTTTTAAAGGAACAGGTGAAAGACTTTATCAGATAAAAATTAGTATCTCCATATAGAAGCCTGAGCAAAGTTCTGGGTCTCTGCTGCCCGGCCCTCTCCTCCCCGGGCCCATGGACCAGTGGGGCCAGGAGGTGTGAAGCCAGGCCACAGGCCCCACGCAGAGAACTGTGGCCCAAGAGGCAGGGCCCAAACTTCTGGAAAGCCATGCTATGGGGCCCATGGACTGCAGAGGAAGGGCGTTTAAAGAAAAATATTATTTTCAAAAATATGGAAGTTGAACAAGCCTGTCATTTTTTTTTTTTTGAAAATGAAGTTCAAGTAACAGGGGTTAGTTCTTGTTTGAAAAATGCTTTTTCCCCAAGAGCTTTATTTTTGCTTATTTTGAGAAAGAGAGCACAAACAGGGGAGGAACAGAGAGAGGGAGAGAGAATCCCAAGCAGGCTCCACACTGTCAGTGCAGGACCTGAAACAGGGGTCGAACTCACGAACTGTGAGATCATGACCTGAGCTCTAAGGTCAGACGCTTTACCGACTGAGCCACCCAGGCGCCCCCAAATCAATGTCTTTATTCTTCTTTGAGGAATAGTTTATCAAATGTATGCCCAAATTTATGTAACAAGTTGATTACATGCTAATGATTAAAATAGAGACTAACTACTCCCCTCAGTATCCGTTCTACAAGAATTACACACATTGACAGTTGTTCACTATGAATTCCAGGAAGAGAGATATGTCAAGCAGATAAAATGTTTTTTATAGAGAAAAACGATTTATAGAGAAAAATCAAGTAAGACTTTAAACAAAGTAAAAGATAAGGCCACTGTTTTTATTTAAAGCAAGACATGAAAAATTAAACACATCTGCATTTAGGTTAGGGAGGAAGAAAGTATATTTTGTAGTGCCCATAATATACTTTGTGGTCACCAGAGTGACAGTGTTAACCAGGCCACGCCTGAGAGGTGATTTTTAAGGATTGACCTGCCAAGCAGATGGCGGACTGTGATGGTTAACTTATGTGTCAACTTGACTGGCCACGGGGTCCCCACATGAAACCTTATTTCTGGGGGTGTCTCTGAGGGTGTTTCCAGGAGGGATTAGCATTTGAATCAGAGGACTCAGTAGACTGCCCTCCCCACTCGCGTGCGGGTACCATCCAATCCGTGGAGGACATGAACACAACAAAAGGTGAAGGAGGAATTCACTTCTTTCCCGCCTCACTGCTTGAGCCACAAGATGAGGTTCTCAGGCCTTCAGGCTTGGACTGAATTACACTCTGGCTTTCTTGGGTCTCCCGCTTGCAGACAGCAGACTGGGGGACTTCTCAGGCTCCATAACCACATGAACCAAGTTTTCATAATAAATCTGTGTGTGTGTGTGTGTGTGTGTGTGTGTGTGTGTGTGTGTGTGTGTGTGTGTGTGTATCCTACTGCTTCAAGAACTCTGGAGAACTGACTAAAACACACATAGCCAGTCTACCCAAGTGTGGAAGAGAAAAAAACATCCTAAATGCTTGCAATCCAACCACCCATTTTCCATGACAACTTTCGACTTGTTTATACATTATTTTATCATTTTTTTCATCTCAATGTACTTTTATTACAATATCACTACAGGCTGATGTTTATAGATTGGTTTACACTGAATGTATTTCAGGTAAGCTGTTCCCTAACAACTTATGGGAAAGCAGAATCATCACGCGGAGAAGCTGCTTACAAATCCCAGCTTTTGCCTATACACCGAGATGCCACTGATAGAATTTTGACAGTCAAGACCTTTAATTCTCAAGAGCCTGGGTACCCTTGACCTTATCTTCTTGACCTTTTCCTTCCCTAATCACGTCTGTACCTGTCTTATTGGGTTCTACAGCACTGTCACTAAACACAAAAATGAAACCTGACCATTTTTTAGTTCCTTTATATACCTAGCACAGAGGCTCGTATGGTAGGGGTTAACCATGTGCTGAAGGAAAAATGAATCTGGGACACCTGGGTGGCTCATTCAGTTAAGCGTCCAGCTCTTGATATTGGCTCAAATCATGATCTCATGGTTCACGGGATGAAGACCCACACTGGGCTCTGTGCCGACAACATGGAGCCTGCTTGGGATTCTCTCTCTCCCTCTCTCTCTCTGCCTCTCTGTACTCTCTCTCAAAATAAATAAACCTAAAAAAAAAGAGAAGAAGAAGAGGAGCACCTGGATGTATCGCTCTGTTAGGTATCTGACTCTTGATCTCAGCTCAGGTCACTATCTCCCTTGGTTTGGGAGACCAAGCCCTATGCCAGGCTCTGTGCTGACAGCATGAAGGCTGCTTGGGGTTCTATCTCTCCCTCTCTCTACCTTCCCTCTAAAATAAATAAATTTTATTTATTTAAATAAATGGAAACTTAAAAAAAATAGATCTGGAAAAAATATTCAAAAAAAAAAAGAAAGTGAATTTTAAAATACATATGCTTTATTTACTAAAAAGTTTCATTTTTATAGTCAAGTAGAAAAGAAAATGAGAAAGGCAAAGAAGTTATATATAAAGAAATTACGCATAAGGAAACTATAGGAGTGGCCTCTAGGCCCTACTCTGGACCAGCTAAAGCTCAGGAGGACTTCAGGTTATAACGTATCGGGTAAGGCCTCCCCCCCGGACCTCTGAGAGCCTCCGGCAGTGTCGTAAGATGTTCAATATCACATGAAACCGCTTGTCAGCTTTCAAAGCTGTGAACTCCTTTATGTCCGCTTCCACTATAAAATAATGACCTGAAAAATAAAGATATTCATGCTAATTTTCACGAGGACAACTTTCAAGATGAGTCTTTAATGAGGTTCAATGTGAATATGAGTAACATTAATCATTTTTACTATCATTAGGCAAACGGAGTGAGAAGCGGTATTCTTGCTAAAATAATCATTATTCAAGTGCAGTTGCACAATGTTTACAGTAGCATTGTAGAAATGTAGCTATCTGTTAGTATCTTCTGAACAGTAGTTCACTTTTCAAGAGGGAATATAGTGTAGTGGTTGAGAGAATGAAACCCCCCACAGCTCTGTCCCTTAACTGGCTGACCTTGGGCAAGTATCTTCAGTTTTCTTTGCCTAATCTGCAAAATGGGAATAAGGGTACATACCTTGTTAAGACGGAAGGACGAACGCTCTCAGTACACCATCTGGCACATGGTAAGTGCTATGTAAGCATGACCAACTCTTCTCATTTCTATTCTAATTCTGAAGACACTGGGTATAGTTTCATAATAGACTCTAAAGCCGTGCTCCTCAGCCTCAGAACGACAGGCACTTCTTTGCTGTGAAAGCTGTTGTACACTGCACTTTAATAGCACCTGTAGTCTCTAGATGCCAGTAGCACTCCCAACCCTGGTTGTAACCACCAAAAATACCTCCAGAGATGCCAAAAATGTTCCTAAGTGGGAAAACGGCTCCTGGCTGAGAACTACCTCTTTAGACTCAGAATTTTCTAGAATAAGTTGTTTCTCATGAGTTAGTTACACTCCAAACAGTTGACATGCACACACGGGTATGCTTTCATATTTACCTTTGGTATCCTTTGTTTCTTCATCAATAAATCTGTGATATAGATTTCTGGCCACGGAATTCATAGACTTCTTTGGCTGATGCAGGATCTTATATTTACTAACTACTGCCTTATTGATTTCTTTAATTACATCATTAATTTGACAATATGTTAAACGGGATTTCATGTACCTGCAAATAAGTATAAGATTAATTTTTTAAAAAATCATTATGCAAAATCATTTTCTCTGAAAAACATTAATGCTGATTTTATACAGTAGTAGTGATTAGAACTCTTTATACCAAAAAAAGTACATCAACTTCCAAATAAACCACACATCTCTCAATAGTTAAAAAATTAAAGAGACACCACAACACACCAGTTGCTTATCTTCCCTACTCATGTCTAGATACATTAATCTCCATTCTCTACCTACAGAACCAATATTACAATAAGATCTCAAATACTGATTCAAATGAACTGGTTAATTGCAAGCCAGAGGTTTATTTAAACATTTTTAAATGTTTGTGAGCAAGGGAAAGAAAAATTTCAATATTAACAAAATATATAACTCCACCACTCTAGTTTTCTGCAAACTTACCTGCTCTGAGAGAAAAAGAAAAGGGGAGGAGGAGGAGGAAGATGGGCAACAAAGGCCACTACAGAGATGGGAATTCCGATTAGGACATAGAGCCGAATGCGCAGGAGAAGGTCTGGGAGTGAGTCGAAAGGCGGAGAGGAGCCAGGGCATAGCTCTGGGGCTCCACCCCATTGAGCACTGGTCTTTCTCTAAATTCACTCTTCTATTTCCCTCTTCCCCTTGCCATGCTCCCTGTCACCTACAGTCTTAGAATATAAAAACAGGAGACCTGATTTCTCCATACGCACCAAAACTAACACCCAATGACCTGCCTCAGTTTTTCCCTTCAAAAAACTGTGGATTCGTTATGTGAAATGCTGCCCTTCTCTTCTCTCCAATGGGGCAGATTTCTTTCTTTTTTTTAATGTTCATTTATTTTTGAGAGCAAGAGACAGAGCGCAGGTGGGGCAAGGGCAAAGAGAGAAGGAGGCACAGAATCCAAAACAGGCTCCAGGCTCTGAGCGGTCAGCACAGAGTCCGACACAGGGCTCAAACCCACAAACCACGAGATCATGACCTGAACCAAAGTTAGACCCTTAACCAACTGAGCCACCCAGGTGCCCCCAAGGGGGCAGATTTCTAACCAAACGTACGTAACATAAAATAATATATGAATATGTTTAAAGGAAAATGTTCATATTGATTAAAACACATTTTCATTATTCTCTTCTTTTCTAAATTCATTTTTGCCGTTGTTGTTTCTAACCACGATTCCCACAAACTACTGATCCCACAAACTATTCCCTCTCCCCAAAGAAATTCCTTTAAATCCTCTGAACTATCACCTTAATTTCCTCAATACTTATCCCCCTCCTCTGCCAATGTTCTCCACTTTTACTTCATCCTCAGAATTAGCTTTTTAACGATAAATAAATAAAAGCCTCATGCTTGGAATACATTCCTCCTTACCCCAATCTTCCAAGTTCTCTCTTTCAATAAATATCCCCTCCCGTGAAAAACGAATACTCTGTGGCTAAAATGAACAAGTCAGGAGACAATAGATGCTGGCGAGAATGTGGAGAAACGGGCACCCTCCTACACTGTTGGTGGGGATGTAAACTGGTGCAGCCCCTCTGGAAAACAGTGTGGAGGTTCCTCAAAAAATGAACAACAGAACTCCCCTATGACCCAGCAATAGCACTGCTAGGAATTTACCCAAAGGACACAGGAGTGCAGACGCATGGGAGCACACGTACCCCAATGTTCACAGCAGCACTCTCAACAATAGCCAAATCATGGAAACGACCTAAATGTCCATCAACTGACAAATGGACCAAGAAGATGTGGTTTATATATACAGTGGGATACTACATGGCCTGAGAAAGAATGGAATCTGGCCATTTGTAGCAATGTGGATGTAGCAGGGTGTTATGTAAAGTGAAATAAGAAGGACTGATACCATACGTTTTCACTAATATGTGGAACAGGAGAAACTTAACAAACAGAGGACCATGGGGGAGGGGAAGGGGAAAAATAGTTAAGGAGAGGGGAGGCAAACCATGAGAGACTCTTAAATATTGAGAACTGAGAGTTGATGGGGGTGGGGGAGAGGGAAAAATGGGTGATGGGCATGAAGGAGGGCACTTGGGATGAGCACTGGGTGTTATATGGAAACTAACTTAACAATAAACTATAAAAGAAAAAAAATACAAAATAAAAATAAAAATGAATACTCTGCGGCACCTGGATGGCTCAGTCAGTTGAGCGTCTGACTATGGCTTAGGTCATGATCTCAAAATTTGTGAGTTCGAGCCCCACATTGGGCTCTGTGTTGACAGCATAGTCTGCTTGGATCTTCTGTTTCCTTCTCTCTCTGTCCCTCCCTTGCTCTCTCTCAAAAATAAACATTAAAAAAAAAAAAAAAGAATACTACGACTATTCTGATTTCCTTCCTTTATCTCTTCATGGAAGCAATTTTTAAAAACCCATCTACCCCACTGTTCTCACAGACATTTGGTTTTCCATTTAGCTCAGCTAATGAGCAATAAATATAACAACAAACTAAAAAATGAATAGCACCAAACAGAATTATCATGAAAATAAAGCGATCATAAAGAGAAATGACTGACAAAAAAATAGAAATTGAAGAGAACGGTCAGTCTCATTTTGATGACATATAATAAAACTATTAACACCCAAGTTTACAAGAATAGGTAACAATGGCAAAATGCTCATGATAAAAAAGAAAGTAAACTGTATTTCCTGTATAAGTACATTGTTGTCATAATGATCAGGAGCAACCTATTACATACGTGAAATTAAATAAATATCCGGGTGGCAGAAATACAATGGAGTTATTTTCCTAACATGTATTATTTGTATAATAGAAACGCAACAATATCAAGCCAAGACATTAAGCAAAGCCCTGGAGTTACAAGAGTTTAAAAACCTGAGTTAGCATGACGGGCTCTCCATTACTGTCTTCTGTAAAGAGCAAAGATGACCTCCAACCAGGGACATTATCTGGCCTCACTTGCCCCTGTATTCTCCTCAGTGACCCATGGCCCAGAACGAGTGTGGGGCAAAAGGTAAAAAACAAATGGAAAGCAAACACAACACTTGCTGTTCTAATTCTCAAACCCATACAACACACCGTCCTTAAAAGTACAGCAAAACTGAGGCTACTTCTAAAACGGAACTGAATAGAGGGGCCCTGGTGGCTCAGCCGGTTAGGCATCCAACTTCGGCTCAGGTCACGATCTCAGAGTTTGTGAGTTCGAGTCCCGCCTCAGGCTCTGTGCTGATAGCTTGGAGCCTGGAGCCTGCTTCTGCTCTTCCCCCGCTCATGCTCTATCTCTCTCTCCTTCAAAAATAAATAATTAAAATGTAACTGGATAAATCTCTATCACAAAATGGTCCTGGAACTCAACAGACTGACCCATCGCTAGGTCTCACTATGAAAAGAGATCTGACAACTAAATAAAAAACATGATTTTAAGCATCTTCAAAAGACTTCCTGCATTTTCATAGCACAATGTTAAGACTATTTTAGAAAAGATCAATATTTGAACACAGCAGACTATGAATATAATCAAGCTTTATGATTTAAACAATCATGTATGTTGACCATGAAAGAGTTGAATGTTAACATTTATCTTAAATACTTACGCTGGAATGCCGTTAAACTCATCAGAAGTTATAAATGGCATTTCTTTAATACTTCTTTGTTCTTTTGGGGGCTTCTTTGTGGGTGCAGGTTCCTCAACTTTGACTGGTTCTTCAGGGTCAACATCTGACGCATTAACACTAAGGAACAGAGATGCACAGACGTACAAGTGATTATCAGAATTCCGCAGAATACCAGCAAGTTTTCCCAACTGAAAATACTCAATAACAAATACAAGATTCATCTTGTGATAATTTTAAAGTCATTTTTTGCTGCCCCTACTTCTATGTTCATGAAGATCTGAATAGTGAAGAGACCACTGAAAAATTAAGTTCCCAAATCTTCAGTAATAGAATTATATTTACATACCCAAAACATGGTGCATGCAGTACATATGCCAGCCATCTTCACCAGTTATTCCTCTGGCTCCTCAAAGTCAGTATGTGCAAAGCTGAACTTAACCTCTCAACAGATTCTCTTCCTGACTCCTTGTTTCTAGATGCAGAAGCATCAATCATCTCCTTCTATTTTTCTAACTTATCCCATTGGTTGCTGGTATCAGTCCCTGCCTGTTGCAGACTCATTTTAGTTGCAAGCAATGAGCATGGAACTCTTGGATTCAGTCCTGCCCAATTTTTGGAGTCAGTGAGAAGCCCAATATATCTCCTACCCCACTAGCGAAGAGTCTAGAAATAGGCTGTAGCTTCTGGGTTATTTAGCTGCCAGGGAAGGAACAGAACCGTTTCCAGCTGCAAATGAAGCCATACTGGCTCGACAGCTCCAGAAAAGAAATGGGATACAGGAAAGAGAAGATCGAACCCAGGAGCCAGTGAAGGGAACCCCAAAAAAGACAGGGAAGTGAGGTCCCAAGATGACAGCAGGGCACCAGACACAGGGCAACCAGGCCTTACTGAGGTGGTATGACTGAGGATGGCCATGTTGGCGGCTGTCAAGGTGAAGCCTCCCAATGCTGTGCTCCCATCAACTTCAGTTAACATGAGACTTCACGGTGAGCCTGGCTGATTCTTCTCTGTACGTGTCTGTCTTCACCAGGTGCTAAGGAAGCTCATGATTTCTCTTTCATGCCCTGCCGGGAGTATCAGCTGAAAAGAACCATTTCTACCTATAGAAAGGTTCTGCTTTGACCTTGGCTAAAAACTGAAACTAAGCCACAGTGAAGTCGGAAGAAGAAACCTCCTCCTATTCTCCGGGCCATATTCCTGCTGGATACCACCATCCAGCTCACACTACAATCCTGGCGAGTCTCCTATGATGGTCTCTAGTCCTAGCATCCATTCATGACCTTGCCCATGACTTTCTTCTTGTAGGGAAATCACAGGTAACCCTGACCATGCCAGGTACTCTGCTGAGCTTTTCTTCTGGAGAACTCCAGCCATCAGCAGAAATGTGCCTCTTACCCTATACAGCGAGGCTCGTGCCTTCCTTTAAGTTTTTCTTTTCAAAGTTAAACAGTATATTGTTTATGGAAACACACCCGTAAGAGTGATTATCATAAATGCCAGGATGACTACCTCTCTGACAGAGGAAGGGTCTGCAGGGGAAGAAGGGTTGTAAGGCACCAGGAATATCCTATTTCTTAATCTGACTGGTACATACACTGATGTTTGTTTATTACTCTAATTTGCACAAATAATGCTTTAGTCATTTTTCTGTGTGTGTGTATATACATATATATATTTCAAAAGTTAAAAAATTTTAAGTTATCCATGGCATGGTTTTTATATACTTGGAACCCTGGAAGAAGAACCCAGAAGCCTAGAGTGGTGGGGGTGGTGGATCCCCCTGCAAAGGCAAAAAACACAGGAGCTCTCAAATCACACAGACCAGCGATGATGGGAGATGGCCTGGAGAGCCAGGCGATGAGAACGGAAGAGAGGGCAGGGACAGACAAAATCTTGCAGAGACAGCAGCCTGGCTGAGGGCTGCAGAGAGCAAGACAGGGTGGAGGCATGGAGTTCCTCCGGCCCGGTGATGGGTGGGAGGCAGCAGGCATGACGGGTGGTTAACAAGGAACCAGTCGGAACCAGTCGGTTGAGTCTCAGACACGCAGAGTTGAAAAGAATAGCTCATTTATCAAGCTCCCAGCAAGCAATTAAAACAGCAGTACCAGAGGTGACGTCAAGGCTGGAGCTGGACATCTGAGAGCATTAACAGTGGCGTAAGGTAAGTGTGAGCACCATTTAGCTTTAGGAGACACGCGTAATTTGAAGTAGGGCAAGCCAGTCAGACGCGGGATGACAAGGAAGCACCGTGGCAGAGCAGAAAAGAATTCCAGAAACAGACAGACAGCGAGATAATATCTGAAAAGAATCAGGGCTGAAGGGGGGATTTCTTGATGAGTTTCCTAAGTGTGGTAGTGATAGCAGCCCAGAGACCGGCGCAGGGGCTCTGCGGAAAAGGGGGGCGGGGAGGCGGGGGCACAAGCACATACTGGCGGGGACCACACTGGGGACACAGGCTGGAGGGGGAAAGCAAAGCCAAGTGTTTGGTTCCTTCAGCTGTTTTTAAGATGGAACATTTATTAATCTTATTTTTACTCTAAACCAGTGGTTCTCAAGGGTCAGGGGAGAGACTGTCCCCCAGAGGACATATGGCAACGTCTGGAGACATTTCTCGTTGTCACAACGGGGCGGCGACGGTGAGGACGCCACTGACATGTAGTTGGTAGGTAGAGATCAGGGATGCTACTAAACATCACTGTCCTCAAAATAAAGAATTATCTAAATCAAGAAGGCAACAGAGCCAAGGTTGACAAACTCTGCTCTAAGGGAAAGAAATGAGAAAAAGTAGGGAAAGAGGGGTGACATCGTCCAGAGGCAGCAGGGTAAGACTGGGGCAGACAAAGAGAAACACTATTTCTACTGTAAGTGACAACACTAACACTAACATAATCACTAACAAACCCACAAGTACACGAAAACACAAAAAAGAGCCGAGGTGTTTAAAAGTTTTATACACGCAGACAGCAAGAATAATTACAAACACTTACAAGTTCTGGCTTACTATTGCTTGAGGCAAATGGGGAGGAATGTTTTCTTTGAGATGTTCCACATCTTTATAATCCTCTTCGAGAGATTCACAGAGTTCCTAGAATTTAAAAAAGGGTCCCCAATGAGCGGCTATCCTGCCTGAGTGTGTTTTAAGACATTATAAAGAGCACAAAAGACTCAACCACAATCACAATGACTGGGAGTATTAAGAAAGCAGAAGAGGGGTGCCTGGGTGGCTTAGTCAGTTAAGCGTCCGACTTTCGATTAGGTCATGATCTCGCGGTTCGTGGGTTCGAGCTCCGCGTCCGGCTCTGTGCTGACTGCCGGCTCAGAGCCTGGAGCTAGTTTCAGATTCTGTGTCTCCCTCTCTCTCTGACTCTCCCCTGTTCACGCTGTCTCTCTCTCTCTCTCCTAGAAATAAATAAAAAATATTAAAAAAAAAAAAAAAAGAACGCAGAAGAGGTAGAAGGGCACCAGCCACAACCGTATTTTTTTCACTGCGGCAATACATTTTTTAAGAAGACTCTGGTCTCTAGATCTGTTTTTGGATAGCAACATAATTATCTTTCTCTACTGGATTTTTTTTTCCAGAGAATAACTGCTATAATTACATTACAACAGCTAGGGTTGACATTTAACTTCAATCTTGGCAAGCAACGAAAAAATGCATGAAGGATTTAGGTTTGTCATTCCAGTAAATTGCTTTTGTTGACTTAACAAGCACTCCCCAGTGTGAGCTGTGCAGCACCATCAGGGTGACAATGCACGCCTGGAACGTACATGCAAGAAGCTACGTGGAACGACCTCCACAGCTGGCCTACACAATTCTCTAGCTTCATGGAAATTTCCACTGGGTCATGATCACATGGTTTTGTTCTGTGTCATCTTTATTTTACCTTTCACTAGAACTTGAGGCTATGAACTCACGCAAATGTAGTAAGAAAACTACTCTGTGCTTTCAGAGACCTGTCATCTGATCCTCAATCATAATATGAACAAAAATTCTATGCAGACTTCACTTCTAAACTTAACATTCCCTAGGCACACACTTAACTCTGGGTACTTCTAGGCAGGTTAGAACTGAAACCAATATTGCCTTCTGTTTTGAATTTGCAGGACACCTTTCTTTCAAAGAGCCAAATGATGCTCACAGCCACTAATTTCATTTCAACTAATAGGAGAGGTATATTCATGCCCATTCCTATGAAAAATCTTCACAGATCTTAAGGATTATGAGGCTGAAAAGGTCCGTAGAGGCCACCTTTTTCACTCCCACTGAACACATCAATGGCTCTCAAAGCTTGAGGCGACGATGGACAGACTGAGTATTTTCCCAGAAGTACACTAGCACTTTACTAGCTTCATCAATTAGAAAGCTCATTTGGGGGGTGCCTGGGTGGCTTAGTCAGTTAAGCGTCCAACTTTAGCTTAGGTCATGATCTCGCGGTTCGTGGGTTCGAGGCCCGCGTCGGGCTCTGTGCTGACTGCCAGCTCAGAGCCTGGAGCCTGTTTCAGAGTCTGTGACTCCCTCTCTCTCTGACCCTCCCCTGCTCATGCTGTCTCTCTCTCTCTCTCTAGAAATAAATAAGAAACATTAAAAAAAATTAAAAAAACAAAAAGAAAGCTCATTTGGAACAAAATGGTGTGTGAATATGGCTCAAGCTTTTTTTTTGAGAATCCTTATATTTTATAGAACAGAAAAATGCAGAATGGAAGGAACCTAAGAAATAGTTAAGTAGGATTAATTAATTTCCAAATGAGGCCCCCAAGACCCCAAAAGGTAAGACAGCTTTCTCAGGGTGGCAGAGGGTGCTATGGGCACCCAAAGTGAGAATCCACATGTCCTCACCCCAGGCCAGGTACTCCTTCCACACCATTCTATCAGATCGTTTGTTTCAATTAAACCTACCAAGAATTATTTGGGAAATCTTCCTTTTTAGTAAAGTTCAATTTCATTGGCTACCAGTGCGAAGAAAGAAACGCCTGTGGATCTCTGGAGTCATTTATATGAATATAATGCAGACGGCACTCTCTACCATTAATAATAATTTACAAAGCTAAGAACCTTTTAGAGTAGCCTTCAGAATTCCCTGGGGATTAGGGAATTTATTGCCCTTTTGTTTCTTTACTGAAAAAACATTACCTTGAGTGAATGGTTGGTTTGTTCTTGATACTGAATTTCCAATTCCAATTTATTTAGAAGTTCATTTACTACAATGATCTCATCTCCTATTTTATCTAATGTAGTCTTCAAGGTAGGTTCCTGACCTATTAATAAACAAAGATAAAATGGCAAATAAAACATAGAAAACAATGAACATAACTGTACTCTTTAACTCAATTGTACCCAATTAAACTCTTGGATCAGAGCTTTACTTTAGATACAGATGGTTAGGGGAAGAGAAAGGACTTGTTTCAGCCCTAGGACCTGTCTCCATGGATAATCTTAAGACCTTTCTAAGCAATTGGTGTTTCTTATTGAGACAGAGAGAGACACAGAATGTGAGCAGGGGAGGGGCAGAGAGGGAGAATCTGAAGTAGGCTCCAGGCTCTGAGCTGTCAGCACAGAGCCGGAGATGGGGCTCAAACTCACGAACTGTGAGATCATGACCTGAGCCAAAGTTGGACACTTAACCGACTGAATGATTCAGGTGCCCCATCATTTCTAAGTAATGAAGGAAGAGAAGGAAGGGAGAGGTAAAGTGTCCCCTGAGTCTTTTGTTTCTGGCAAATTCCTCCACTATAATAAAAGGCCTAGAAATGCTAGATAAAAGAGACACCATTTTACATGAATAATCAGTCTGGGGTATTTGAAAGGAACAAACACCAGACATCTGTAAAGTAGCATGCTCTCATATTCCCAACCCCACCTCCTGGCACCTTTCTCTAGCTCCGTAGATTTGAGGATGGGAAAGCCAGAGTCTCCTCCTCCCTAGAAATAAAAGCAATCCAAAAAAAATTTTTTTAATAGATCAAAAGCACAAAAGAAAAACTATTCTCATAATCAAATCTTTCCATTTTATTTCTAGTGACCAATGAAATACACATAAACAAAAGTATAATTAGAGAGGCAGGAAAGAAATAAACAAAAGCATAATTTGACCCTATCTGTATATTATGGAAGCAGAAGAGTGAAATAGCCAGAAGGTCCAAAGCCTAAAGTTAGAGACACCAGTAACTACCTCCTCAAGATTACTATGAAGATAAGTGAAAAAGTATATGTAAGATGAGTTTGAACACTGTGCCTGGAACCTAGTAAAACATTCAGCAAATGCTAACTCCTACTGATCATCATAGTGACAAGCAACATATAATTCTATTTATAGAGCAATGTTAATAGAATATGACAGGTTTGTAACAACTAGAAGAAATTAAGGAGTAAATCCGAGTACTGATGTCTCTATCAAGATTAATTTCAGGGGGTTAAATAACTAGTTCCGATACACTGGTATCTCCACTAACTTTTAGTTACCTAAATTTGAGGGCCTTGTCTACTGATTTGTAGAAATATAATCAACAAGCGAATACACTACTTTTGATAGTAGTAATCTAGTATATTACAGCAGCCAAAAACTGAGTGGCAAACAAATTACTGGGTTCTGTTAAATACCAAACAGTCAAATTATCCTTCCCACATGCCCATGATGTGACCCAATGTGTACTAATCTAATAGGTCACATTGCTTCAGCCAGGACTCATGTGTTGGTGGGGTCATTTGAACTCAAGGTTTAATAGTTTCACAGATCTCCAAATTGTGTATGTTTATTCCACAGTAATCATTCCTCTAGAAAGAGATTCTACACAAGGCTAGTTATTAAAATTCTAGACATCCTGGCACACCTGGTTGGCTCAGTCGGTTAAGCATCTGACTTTGGCTCAGGTGGTGATCTCGCAGTTCATGAGTTTGAGCCCTGTGTAGGGCTCTGACAGCTCAGAACTTGGAGCCTGCTTCTGACTCTGTGTCTCCCTGTCTCTGCCCCTCCTCTGCTTGTGCTCTCTCTCTCTCTCTCTCAAAAAGTTTAAAAAAATAATAATAATAAATAAATAATAATTCTAGACATCCTTTTTAAATTTTTCAATAAAAGTGTCATAGAAATAGAAAGAATATTAGCCTGGGGATGAAGTTACAAAACTGTAGTTCCAACCAACTACCCATGAGCTAGGGGACCAGGCAAGTCACCTGACTTCTGAGAGTCATGTGTGAAATGAGGGAACTGGAGATGAACCCATACTCCCTACACATTTAACTTTCTACAGAGTATGTGAGTGCCATAAACTGTGTAATAGATGATTCTCCTTTCTTAGGGGTTCTCAAAAAGAGAACCTCAGTTAAGTGACCAACTCTTGATTTCGGCTCAGGTTATGATCTCATGGTCCTGAGACTTAGCCCTGAGTCAGGCTCCATGCTGATATGGAGCCTGCTTAAGATATTCTCTCTCTCTCTCTCTCTCTCTCTGATTTGGAGCCTGCTTAAGATTCTCTCTCAATCTCCCTCAAAAAGAAACAAACAAAGCAAAACAAAACGAAAACAAAACACACACACACAAACCAAACAAGCAGCTTAAATTATCAATCCATAGTACAAACTACGGATTTGTTTGTATAACGGAAAAGTTCACCACGATGGTACCAGCAGATAGATTTCTGCCATCACTGAATCTTAAGCTTTCCTAGAGTGGACTGGGGAGCTCACGATTTTTGTAAACAACATTGTCCCAGACTTGACAAAGATCACCTATTTCTTTGCACTGTCCCTGCCACATCTTCTTTCAGCACTTCAAAACATTCTGGAAGATGGTTGCAACCTCCAAGTTTCCTGACCTTAAAAACCTGGACATTTTCAATCGTTTCCTAGTCATACATACTGATAAGCTTTCTCCGAAGCAGGCTGTGAGATGGGCTATGGGATATTTCTACCTCTATGGGTCTCTTTCACTTCTATTTTTCTCCCTTACCTTTCAGTATCTCTGTTTAGCTTTAGAACCACATATGCCTCATGACCTTCAAATCTTACTATTGTGCCTTGTGTATCTCAAAAAAACATAAACAATTAAGTCTAATTAATATGCAGTTCATGGTTCAATATAATTGGCATTTTGGTACTCTCTGCAATATTCAAAATATTAATGCTGGAGCGCTTCACAAAACCACTACTCAAAAAACCGCTTACCTTTCACTTAACCAGGTAAGTATAAAATATTGAAAATGGAACATTAAAATGCATTGTGTCTGTATAACGTCAGCGGAATCTGTTCTACTTACCACAGTTTCTTAAAGACAGCATTCTTTTAATATTGCCAATCTTTTCGTTAATATGAGAGCATAACTGTTCCAGGTCTGAGGAGGCCATCCTTTAAGCCTCTGAAGAAACAAATAAACAACACATTTACCAAAAAAATAGGCCAAATTTCTGTTCACTTCCAAAATCCAATAATGGCCAATACCCAAGAACTCACATCTCCTTGAAAAGAAAGTACAAAAACTCAATTTCTTTTAATTTTCCAAAATTCAGTTTCTAACCAAAGTCCAGTACCTCTCTTTGAGCCTTCTGTAATCAGCGCACCCCAAACCAAGGTACAGGGAATTTAGGGGGACAAATATCCTATTTATAAAGACAACGTTGATCTTTTCTTTAAAGATGCAAAGTACACGTGCATTTTAAGAAAAAAACACAGTTGAGTGCACAGAAACGGGTCCAAGTAAGCATTTCTTCCATGCTGCGGGGGGTCGGGCGCTTTACGGTTTGGAGTCGATAAAGAGGCAGAGAGAAGGGAAGGAAGGGAGTCAGTTAATGATTCACTCTCGAGGGTAGGACAGAGGCTCGAAAGCATCCACTCCAGCTACCCGAGCGGTGGAAGGACAAGGCCGGCTCCCCGGCTCCGCCCGGCTGCCCCGCTCCCGCACTCCGACCGCCCCCCGCCCCCAGCCCCAGCAATACCTTCCGCCTGCTCCCGAGGCCGCGGCCCCCGACACCAACCTCGCTCGGGTCCGGGAGCAAAGCACCACTCGCTGTGGAATTAAGAGCCGCGGAGCCCCGAGTCTCTGCCGGAAGCCCAAGATCGCGAGACGCGACTCTGGGAGTGAAATTCAAAGTGCCCGCCGGGATTCGGCGCCGCGCAGGCGCACCTCGGCGCTCCCGGAACGCCTGTTTAGCAACTGTTCGAGTTCCGGCGCCTTCCGGGGCCGCCGCTGGGCGGGGCAAGGGCGGGGCTGACCTGAGCTGGGCGGGGCTGACCGGGGCGGGGCGGGGCTGACCGGGGCGGGGCGGGGCTGACCGGGGCGGGTCTGGGCGGGACTGGGTGGGCTTTGAAGCGCCAGGCTTCCCGGGTCCGTGTTCCTCCTGGTGCAGGCGACCCGGAATGATCCCAGGCAGTCACGTCACCTTGTTTTGGCCGCCGCCCAGCCAGGGGCCGCGGGCTCTAACAGTGAGTCTCCAAGTTGGCTGCGCGTTAGAATCACCAGGGGGCAGCTTTTACAAATTCCAATCCCATTGAAATCAGGCACCCTGGAAGTCGGGCCTGCGGCTTGATATTTTAAAAAGCACTCCGGATAACTCCAAAAAGCACCCAAGTGTGTGAACTTAGAGACTGGGCGACTACAAATTTAAAATTAAAAAGGTTGGGGCGCCTGGGTGGCTCAGTCAGTTAAGCGTCTGACCCGCTCAGGTCATGATCTCGCGGGTCGTGGGTTCGAGCCCCGCGTCGGGCTCTGTGCTGACAGCTAGCTCAGAGCCTGGAGCCTGCTTCTGATTCTGTGTCTCCCTCTCTCTCTGACCCTCCCCTGCTCATGCTCTGTTTCTCTCTGTCTCAATAATAAATAAACATTTAAAAACATTAAAAAAAATAAAAATTAAATTAAAAATGTTAATTATCCCTGTCGAAATAAAAGGGAAAGTATCCCCGAGCTGGTGTGGCATCTCCACAGTCGTCAACGATCCAGATTCCTTCTAACTTTTGGCACCATCATCCGTAGCATCATGCATTCTGGCCTTCAGGCTGCCTGTAAGCAAGATGACCCTGACACTCCCTTCCTCAGGTCTTGGTCTAAGGTAGCAGAAAAGAAGAGACAAGGGTAACGTTTATGGAACCCACACCCAGTAGCTTCTATCTGCTTTTCACAGGTGATTCACATCTGCAAGCAAGACTGGAAGAAAAAAAAATCAATAAAAATATATATTTTTTTTAATTTAGACCGTTGTATTGCATCCTCCACCATGTAGGGATTCTGCTTGTAAAGGAGAAGGAGAGCGTAGATTCTGGGTAGGCACGTAGCAGCCTTGACCATTTCTACTTATTACTTTAACAAATCTCTTATGGAAAATTTCAAACTTATAAAGTTAGAATATAAGATAATGAAGCCCATGGTCAACCCATCACCCCAGCTTCAACCATTATTAACTTATCCCAAATTTTGTTTCATCTGTACCTCCTGTCCTCTTACCTTTTACCTACTGGAATATTTTGTTTATTTTTTATTATTATTTTCTTTTTAGAGAGAGAGAGAGCGAGCACGCAAACGGGAAAGAGGAACAGTGGGAGAGACAAAGAGAGATAGAGAGAATCCCAAGCAGGCTCCACGCTCAGCGAAAAGTCCTACTAGGGACTCAATCCCATAACCCTGGACTCATTGAGCCAAAATCTAGAGTTGGAAACTCAGCTAACTGAGCCACCCAGGGGCCCCTGGAATATTTTGAAGCAAATCTCAAATATTGCATCTTTCCATCCAAAAACATTTACATATTTATCTCCTAAAGATAGAAACTCTTTAAAAATGTGGCTTAGTCGGTTAAGCGACCGACTTTCGCTTAGGTCATGATCTCGCGGTTCGTGGGTTTGAGCCCCAAGTCAGGCTCTGTGCTGACTGCCAGCACAGAGCCTAGAGCCTGTTTCAGAGTCTGTGTCTCCCTCTCTCTCTGACCCTTCCCTGCTCACGCTGTCTCTCTCTCTCTCTCTCCCTCTCTCTCTCTCTCTCTCCTAGAAATAAATAAATAAATAAAAATATTAAAAATTACCATGTTAGCATTATCACATCTAAGTATTTTAACAATTATTTCTGAATACCAAACATCCAATGTTCAATTTCCCTGATTGTATCATTATTTATTGTTAAACTATTGGTTTGTTTGAATTAGAATCCAAACAAGAGTTACACATTGTTATCTGGTTGATACATTTTTAATGTTTCTCTTAATTTTGACGTACCTACATATCTAAAGCCAAAACTCATTTAACAGGAACAAAGCCTTTCATTGTAGGAAACAATGTAAGGCCTCAAATGTCAGTATTCCACGAAAAATAACACAGTAACACAAATTCACCCTGTAGCATCAAGGACAAACATTATCAGATCGTTTCCCATGAGAAAATAAATAGGAAGATGAAAGCATAAAGGCACTGAATACGAGAGGAGAAGGGGGAAATGTGGAAAAAATATAGAAATGAGTAACTGGATGACACTGTCTATTTCATATTTCTTTCTAGGACAGGATTATTTACCAAGACTTCAAATACAATGACAGAAACTCAATCCAAACTGGCTTAAGCAAGAAAAATAGGTTTCATTTGGCTTATAAAACAGTAAAGGGTGCATGCGTAGGTCTTTTATTATAGCTGGACCCAGAAATTCAAACATCCTATTAAAGAACAACCTCCATCTCTCAGTTCTGCGTTCCTTTGTGCTGATTCCATTCCCACGCAGCCTTTACCCTCTGGTGACCGCTAATACCTCTAGACTCAGACTCTAATAGGTTAGCAGTTCTTGCTTTCCTAAGGAATCTAGCAAAATGATTGGCCCAATTTGGGTCATCTGCCCAGTTTTAAACTAACCAGCCTGTTTAGGGGGGTAGAATGGTCATGTCGGCTACACATCCTGGAGCTGGGTGTTAGGATAATCCTACCCAAAAACACAGGGTCTGGGAGTAGAACAGAAGTGGTTTCTGGGATGTTATTTAACAGAGAGGATAATGAAATTGGGAGGTGTTATTTTGAACAAAAGTTTGTTGGAGAAAAGCAAGAGTTTCTCATTGGCTGAACTGCAGGGGGGAATTGATTTCTTGTAGGGTAATGCAATGTACATCTTTCTCTGTTGGGGCCTATAATTGATGGTTCCTTCCTGCTGGTGATTCTTCTGCTGGGGTCTATAATTGACAATTCTTCTTGTAATTGGCATGGAATGGCAAGACTCCTTCTAGCCTCCTGATTCCATGTTAGAGAGGTTTCCCTTTATTTTTATATGAGCAAGATAGAAGAAATTGCTGGACTGGTTCTTGCAACAAATATAAGCAGGAGTAAAAGCAATGTGAACTCTAGTCTTCAGGGAAAAACAATAATAACATCAAAAAAAACTTTTATTGGGTACTTAGTCTAATTCAGCCATTTTACATGTATTATCCTGTTTAATCTTTGTAATAAACTTGTGAATACTTACAATTATGATCTGTATTTTACAGCTGAGGAACAGATGAGGAACTGAGGATTATAATCAAGTAACGCACAAGTCAGTATCTCAGAGCCTGTCCTCTTTCGATGAAGCTCTGTTGCCTCTCAGATGCAAGGGGTCTTTCCTTTACTCCCATGTTTTATGTTTCTGAACCTAAAGACTTCCATCATTATTTCAGTCCCTCACAGCACGCCTATCCCGCAAGTACGATTCTGGATTATTTATGAATTCTAAGTGTTTGATACCCAACTGACTTTGACAGAAACCACTTTTCTTTGTACTTTGCATACTTTCTTTCTGTCCTTTTCTTGCAGATAGGGGTCAAGTTTATTTCTGGATGTCCCCAAGTCAGAATCACCCAAGGTCCTCATTGTAGAATAAAGATCAAATATCTCTTTAAGCAATAGGACTCTGCACTTCTGGGAAGCTGGGAAAGTATTTAACCCTCTGGTTTTGACGGTGGATAGTGACCAATAAGTTTGGGGACAGCTTCATATCTCTCCTTCCTGAAGAGGGAAAGCTCTCAATGTAATAGATGGGTGCATTCTGAGATGCCTCACTGAGCAGGGGTAGGTCTGACCCTTTGGGGAGTTTTAACATTCAAGACAGATTGTGTTTTTACATTTCCTACTAAACTACACTCCTTTATCTTATTCTTAAAAGCCGTTTTTTCCAACTGACAACATTAAAATCCAAGGCACATATTCATAATACATAATGGTTCTCACGAGGGCCATTTCTCAATTCTCACTGCCTGTCATAGCAGCTGAGGCGAATCAGCCCAGAAAATCACTTTTATAGTGTTTCATACCCTAAAATGATTTATGCCTCTTGCTGGAATTTTTTGGTTTTGTTTGGTTGGTTGGCTGAGGGGTTTTTCTTTCTTTCTTTTTTCTTCTTTTTCTTTTTTTGTAACTAGAGAGGAGAAAGAAAAAAACTTATACTTTTCCCCTAGTGTTCTCTCCTCATTTTATGAAGTCTTTATCCAGAGTGTGCTTTTTTTAGTGTTATAGTTAGAGCCCCAATTTCTGCACCACCAGAGTGCATTTAATAAAGACTCAGGGGTATGTAGTACGATTAGAGGCAGGAAAGGAAAGTCACACATGAAAACTACACACATGCTTCTCTCTCTGATGTCCAGAATTCCACCCATTAGTGAGAAAAAGGAAGACGGCGGGGGTGGGGGGTGGGGTGCGGAATATCAGGAGACCTTTAGGTAGCCCCAACTCAGTCATTAACTAGCTCTGTGAACTTAAGGAGTAGATGACTTCTGATATGATGCCTAACTCAATGCATTAAGGTTTTTCCCTTTTGAGAAGTATTTCCTGCGGTGCCTGGGTGGCTTAGTCAGTTAAATACTCTACTCTTGGTTTCAGCTCAGGTCATGACCTCATGGTCATGGGATCGAGCCCTGAGTCTAGCTCTGCACTGGGCATGGAGCCTACTTAAAATTTTCTCTCTCCTTCTTCCTCTGCCTCTCTCCACTCGCATGCATGTGTTCTTTCTCTCTCTCAAAAAGAAAAAAATAGGAATTCCCTCTTCCTGTGACCTGCTTTTAAATATAAACATCACTGAGTGAGAATGACTTTTAAGTTAAAAGGGAGAATGAAGACTGTCCCACAGATTTTTCCTTTCCCTACATCTTAACAAATGTCCCCCAAATAAGTTTTTTTTTAATCCTTTCCTCCCTGAAAAAAATCATTAATAATTGGCAATAAACAGATAATGTAAGGTAATAAACTTCGAAAACTGATGTCAAGGAGGGAAGCAGAAGATTCTGGAGCAGAGAGGAGAGGCAGAAGCCTGGTTCCTAACCACACCACCACCCTGAAATCATATTGGGAAACCCACACAGCTAAGAATTGAAGGAAATCTGAAGATTACCAACTGAAGAATAGCCTTTTTTTCCCCCCTGTTCTTCTTGGCAATCACGCCGTCTCTAATTGAGTCCAGTTTCCCATTGGGAAATGACCTAAAGGTTGAGAGTATTCCTCAAAGGGATGGACTACTCATTGAAATTGTGAAAATCAGAACAGCAGTTCGGTGCATTTAACAGTGAAAATGAAAAAGTGGGGGGAGGAAAGGAAGAAGGAAATCATGCAAAGAATGATAAAGAAAATGATCTACAGGAATATACAAAGGAATAGCAAGAAATTTATATACATGTGAATTGTATGTATATTAATTAAAAATAAGACTTCATCAAGAAGAGAGTAAACAGAAACAAAAGAGAGAGATAAAAAGAAGAGCATCAGACTAAAAAATATAAATTGACAGGCACCTGGGTGGGTCAGTTTGTTAAGTGCCTGACTTCGGTTCAGGTCACGATCTCATGGTTAGTGAATTCAAGCCCCACATCTGGCTCAGTTCTGACAACTCAGAGCCTGGATCCTGCTTCGGATTTTGTGTCTCCCTCTCTCTCTGCACCTCCCCTGTTTGTGTGCTCTCTCTCTCTCTCTCTCTCTCTCTCTCTCTCAAATAAACAAATAAACTTAAAAAATACACACACACACACACACACACACACACACACATATATATACATACATACATATATATATGGAAGGGACACCTGGGTGGCTAAGTCGGTTAAGGAACCAACTCTTGATTTAGGCTCAGGTCATGATCTCACACAAGTGGAATTGAGCCTCTGTCAGGCTTTGCCCTGATCATGGAACCTACTTGGGATTCTTTCTCTCCCTCTCCCTTTGCCTCTCCCTTGCTCTCTAAATAAAAAATATATGTATATACATATAAATTGAAGGGCCAAAAACACCACCACAGAACTAATGCACTGAATTACAAACAGCAAGGAATAGAAGAGACACCTTTGAAAATCAAGTTAAGAGAAAAGCTTAAGGTGATCAGAGGACAGGCAGTTGAAAAAAAAAATAAAGAAAACAGAGAGAAGCTCACAGAAACAGAAGATAGAAATGATCCAACGTGAGCATAATTTGTGTCCTAAATACAAAACGACCCCCACAATGGGCCAGAAGATTTAATAAAGGTGATTACCCAAGAAAAGAAATTGAGCGTCTGGGTGGAGATGCACACTGCATTCAGGAAAATTTATTAAGGGACATTTTACAACTATAAATACCCAAGTTAAGTTATTCAACTTTAAGGATAAAGAAAGACTACTTCAAGCATACAGGTGAAAAGCAAATTGACTACAAGAAAGAAAAAAGAATCAGGCTGGCTGGCCTCCAACAGTGATATAGTAACATCCTCTCCCCAACTTTTTTTTTTAATTTCAACCTACATAAAAATGGAAAGAGTTGAACAACAAGCACTCATCTACCCTTCACTGAAATTCTTCAAATTTAAACATTTTGCAGTTGTTTCCTTCCTATTTATCTGTATATACATAGTGGTGGTTTTAAAATTCCACAAATGTGGAGTCTGCTTCAGATTCTGTGTCTTCCTCTCTCTCCCCTTCATCCACCTAGCACCCACAGTGCGCTGTCTCTCTGTCTCTCAAAAATAAAAAAACACTAAAAAAATGTTTTAACTCCACAAATATCATAGTGTATTGCAAATACTAGGGAAACCACTAATTTTTTTTATAAAAGAAGTATAATTCTTTACTAATAAAAAATGCTCAGGGTGCCTGGGTAGCTCAGTCTGGTAAGCGTCTAACATTTGATTTCGGCTCAGGTTATGATCTCACAGTTCATGAAATCAAGGCTTGCATCAGGCTCTGTGCAGCCAGTGCCAGAGTCTGCTTGGGATTCTCTCTTTCCCTCTCTCTCTGCCCCTTCCTCACTTTCTCTCTCTCTCTCTCTCTCTCTCTGTCAAAATAAATAAATAAACTTAAAAAAAAACATGCTCAACTAAACTCAAAGAAAGGAGAAGAAGAAGCCTCTGTCAACAAGTAGAAAATACAAGCATGGTTGATATTAACCCAAATATATGAATAGTCACTTTATTTTTTTTTTTGAGTATAGCTTTTTAAAAAATATTTTTGGTCTTATTTAAATCCAGCTTAGTTAACATACAGTGTAATAATGATTTCTAGAGTAGAATTTAGTGATTCATCATTTACATATAACACTCAGTGCTCACTCAGTGCTCAATAATCACTTTAAATGTGAATGGGTCTAATGACACCAATTAAAAGACGGTGATTGTTAGAGTGGATTAAAAAAAAAAAGTAAGACCCACCAAAAGTTGTCTACAAGAAAACCACTTTAAATATACAGAATCCAATAAAAGGCATGGAGGGGCGCCTGGGTGACTCAGTGAGTTAGGCGTCCAACCTCAGCTCAGGTCATGACCTCGCGGTTCGTGGGTTCGAGCCCCGCGTCAGGCTCTGTGCTGACCACTCAGAGCTTAGAGCCTGTCTTCAGATTCTGTGACTCCCTCTCTCTCTGACCCTCCCCTGCTCATGCTGTCTCTCTCTCTCTCTCTCTCAAAAATTAAGAAAACATTTTAAAAAAACAACAACAACTAAAGGCATGGAGAAAGATAACAATGACAATGCTAATCAAAAGAAAACTAAGGTAGTTTTTTTTTTTTTTTTTTTGGACAAAGTAGACTTCAGAACAAGGAAAATTATCAGGGACAAAAGGAGACACTACAGAATAATAGAGGGGTCAGGCTCCAAGAGGTCATACATTCTTAAACATACTAGCAAAAAACATGCTAACAACGGAGCATCATAATATGTGAGGCAAAACCTGATAGAAATAAAAGAAAAATAGACAAATGCACTATTACAGTTGGAGATCCAACATCCGCCTATCAATAACTAATAGATCAAGCAGGCAGAAAAATCGTTTACGATATAGCTTGACAGAACAACACTATAAACTGATCTAATTTGCATTTACGGAATATTCTATTAAACAACAGCAAAATACACATTCTCCTCAAGCTTGCATACAAGTAATACGAGGTATATTTTTAAACTATAATGGAATTAAACTCTTAAAAGTCATGTCTTCAAATAGAGTCACATTGTTCGGTTAGGGCTTTAATATATGAATTTTGAAGGGACACGACTCACTAAATTGTAGAAACACACACATTTTCAACTATGAGAGGCTGACTTATTATGTCTCTGGCTTCTGGAGTCTAGCATTTTAATGCAACAGAATGCGTACGTGTAATAAAAGAAAAAGGTGAGAAATTCAGCTGCCGATTAAGGATAAGGGGTGAGGACACAAATGAAAAACCTACTTAATATTTTTTCAATAATAATAAGAAGAAAATATTTCTTTCTTTAACCTCACATATTCTAGGGGATGGTTGTTGCACTTGGGGGCATGTAATGTCCAACCCAAACAATAACAAGGTATAAATAACCCCTTGAATCCCGACCAACTGTGGGATGCTGAGCTCAAGAGAGACTCGGCGCTGACTGGAAATTGGAGCATTGGTTTCTACTAAAAGAAAAGGAAGAAGAGATGTATTAATAGAGCAGCAGCTTTGTAGTACAAAGTCTCTCCAGTTTTTCACAGAGATTGTATATTTGTGTTTTCTGCCATATGCTTAGTTCACACAAAGGAAAGAGTAAACATACTATATCAATACCTTGACAAAAATAAGATGGAAAAAACCTGGGTGGTTTGAGGAGAATTTAATAAAAGGAACTGCTTAAAATAGGTGGCAGAGTTTTCAGAAGGTAACAATTGATGCAGTTCCCTGGGGTTGATGATCTTAGGGAACAGTTTTTATCTCAAAGCGTGAAGACTAAAAGTCACAGGAGTTTGGGGAAACAGCTCTGGCCTCTGGTTAGGTTCAGAGCACCCCTGTCAGAAACCCATCAGGAAGGAAGCCTCTTTTCTCCCCCTACCTGTGGGTCTTCTGATAACCCCCTACTCCCATTGGCTGGACCCATCTTGAAGCCAGGAGGCAAAGGGAAATCCTGAAGCAGTCCATATAGGTCAGGCGCCCTCAGTCCAGGACTGGGTGGAAAATCACGGAGAGTGAAACTTGAGGAGAAGACAACCAACACATACTGAGGTTGCGGCTTTCACATATTGATGTACTTTGTGAATTTGGTAAAACATTTTTAGAACAGGCATCGGTATTTTATGGGTAATATTTGTGATCAAGTATTATAAACATGAAAACCGTATCTTTGGACAGAGACTTTTCCCAAAACATTAAACACTTAAAGGACATTGTTATATCGGTGTATATAAACTGGGAAGTTTCCAGTTCTTGAGGTAGAGACGAGCGATGCTTGCCAAATTTTCTAGAATCAGCTGTGCACTGACCCCTCCCCCAATTCATACCTCGAAAGTCCTAACCGCCACTGCGCCACTGCCTCGGAATGTGACTTCATATGGAGATGGGGCCTTTAAAGGGCTAATCAAGTTAAACTGAGGCCAATAGGTGGGGACTAATCCATTATGACTGGTGCCTTCATTAAAAAGGGGATACTTGGATACAGAGACACATGTGAAGGTAAAGAGGTGCAGGGAGTTCGTGGACATCTACAAACCAAAGAGAAAGAAGCAAGGGACAGATCCTTCCCTCACAGCTCTGAGAAGGTACCAAGGTGCCAACACCTTGATCGTGGACTTTCAGCCTCCAGAACTGTGAGATAACAAATTTCTGTTATTTACGCCACCCAGTCTGTGGCACTTTGTTATAGCAGGCCCAGCAAGCCAATGTAGCACATACTGCTACCCTGGGCTCTGGATTTACTGATTAAGTATGACGAAACCAGGCTCATCCAGGTGATATCGTCTTTTTTAAAAAACATGAGCTCTAAAAGAAACGTTGCTTTGTTCAATATATTCTGTTTAAGAAACGGTGAGAGAGTTCATTTAATTTTTACGGAGCTCCTTAAGAGTTAAGCTTTGAGTGGAGAAGTTTTGTTCCTTGATGACGCCAAAAGGATGAGATTTTACTATAAAACAGATTGCTCGGCCTATGTTTGGTATCCATGAGGCTTCAACCAAATCAAAGTTTTACCCAGAACAGCATATATTTGCTGTCTTCTTCAGAGATGGTAAAACAAATGTTTGCTTTATTCAAATGCTGGTGGGAAGGTGCGTTTGCCGTGTCGCCACTAGATGGCAGGCCAGCAGCGTTCTTCCTGAGGGCACAGCGGAAACAAGATGCAGACTCAGGGGACTGTGGGAAAAGTTTGCAAAGACAAACTAAAAAGTTTAGTTTTAGTTACTTTTCAGTTTATCTTCATACACTTCACTACATTCTTTCTTGCACTCGCTTCTTTTTTTTTCTTTTTTTGAACTCTACTTTTTTTTTTTTTTTTTACAATAGTTTGCCAAGTTGGTTTCCATGTAACACCCCGTGCTCACCCCAAGTGCCCTCCTCCATGCCCATCGGCCCCCTTCCCCCGCAACCATCAGTCCTCAGTTTGTTCTCAGCATTCAAGAGCCTCTCATGGTTTGCCTCCCTCCCTCTCCCCCACCATTTCCCCCTTCTTCTCCTCCATGGATTTGCTTCTTCTTTTATAAAACTAGCACACGTTTTTAACCGCAAATCTTAAACGTTGAAGAGTGTAGAGAACACAATTAAAACTCACCATTCTACCTATTAGAAGCAAAAAGCTGGAGGTCTTGCTCCCAAGGATAAAATGGCTAGAGCAGGGACCATTCCCAGCATTCTGTGTGAATACCTCTGCTCAAGATTCGCTCCCCGCTCCAGTTCTCAGGAGGGGAACCAGGTCAGAAATGGCTTGAGACATATGGTCAGGGGTGAGCAGGGGTGACTGTGGCAGGACTCCATGCTTCCTGGACAAAAATGTCTTTATGGCCATCATCTTCAAAGGAAAGCCCAGGTTCCTTGGCATGACCCACAGTTCTACTGTTGACCTGGCTGCTGCTGCCTCACTAGCCTCAGCAACCACCCCTCTTGCCCAGCGTCGATGCCATAGGAGCAGCTAGTGAGACCTGACAGATGCGTTCACCACTTAACCCACCACCAAGAAATAACCCCCATGAGTCAGCTTTAAAATATAAATAATGTCTCTGGAAAATCATCATTTGTGGGATTGAAGGACCTTCAGTCTCCATGACATTGAAACCCGGGAGGACTGTCACCTTGTGATGGGGTGTGTATGTCCCAGGGGAGACGGAGGGCTGGGATGCAGATGATCTGGGCATGGAGCTGGCCATTAACCAGCTTGAGATATGGAATGAATTTTTCATCTCATGGAGCGTGGGCTGTGGAATCTGATGGAGCTGTGAGAGTCATGCCTTCGTCTCTCAGTCTTCTCCCGCCATCCACCATCACTTTATGTGACCAGTTCGACCCTGCTAGTGGCCTAGCTGAACCCACCCTGCAGACCTGGACAGTGGAGGAAGGATGGGGGGCTGGAAAGACTGTAGTTGCGTAGAAGACCAAGGGAATGCTGCTCACCATAGAATATTGCTAGGTTCTGCGTTCTGCTGTAGACTGTTGCCATAAGCACTCTAATTCCTTTGTCTGCCAAGCCAGTACAATGCTCCAGACACTACTCCATCCACACTCATGCAATCACGGAGATACTGGCTTAGCTCCTGCACTGTGTGCAGCACGATGGAAGACCCTGGTGGTCACACCTATTCCAGGCATTACTGGTGGGGATGTAAAATGATGCACCTACTTTGGAAAACAGCTTTCCAGTTCATTGAATGATTAAATATAGAGTTACCATATGATCCAGGGATTTCATTCCCAGGTAGTAATTCCCAATAGTAATGAAAACACATGTCCATGCAAAGGCTCGTCCACACATGTTCATAGCGGCATTATTCATAATTGCCAGAAAAGTGGAAAACAGCCCAAATGTCCATCAACAAATGGATGGATGGAATGTGTTATATCCAAACACTGGGATAATATTATTTGGCCATAACAAGGAATGAAATACGAATATATGCTACCACAAGGAGAAATCCTGAAATTGTGCTAATAAACCAGTCACAAAATGCTAATATTGTATGATTCCATAAATATGAAAAGTCTAGTCTAAGCAAATCTGCAGAAACAAAAAGTCAATTTTGATTGCCTGGGGCTGGAGAAGTTGGCGAGAAGTGAGGAGTATCTGCTAATGGGTACAAAGTTTCTTTTTTGAGCTGATGAAAATTCCTAAGCTGATTGTGGTAATCTTTGCACAATTATGTGATTATACTAAAAACCATTGAATTGCACATTTTAGATGGGTAAATTCTCTCACTTGTGAGTTTTATCTCAATAAAATTGTTTTTTTTTTTAAACAGTGAGATAAAATAAAATACATTGTTGGTAAAACTGGTACAGCCACCTTGGAAAAGCTTGGCAGTTTAAAAAAGTTAAACATACTCTTATCATTATCACCCTGCAACTCAACATAGGTATCTACTCAAAGAAAAATGAAAATTTATGTTCACACACAAAAAAATTATAAGCAAATACTTGTAGTGGGTTTATTCATAACTATCAAAACCTAAGGCCTTTCAATAGATAGTTAAAACATGGTACCTCTGCACACATCTACTGCAATTAAAGACAAGGAATAACTGATACATGCAACAACTTAGAATTTCAAAAACATCCATCCAAGTGAAAGAGGCCTAAGTAAAGCGTTCCTTTTATACGACATTTTGGAAAAGGCAAAATTATAGGCGCAGAAAACAGATCAGTGGTTTCCAGGTGGTAAGGAAGTGGGGAGAGGTTGACTACAATGGGGTAGCACCAGGGAAATTTCTGGGAGGTGGTGAGAGAGTTCTGTACCTTGATTGTGGTGGTTGTGTACATATGACTGTGCATTTGTAAAAATTCATGGAACTGTACAGAAAAGGAATGAATTTTATCCTATGTAAACTAAAAGAAGTGGACTAAAAAAAAAAAAAAGTACAGGGGAGCCTGCGTGGCACAGTCAGTTACGCATCCGACTCTTGATCTCAGCTCAGGTCATGATCTTACGGTTCGTGGGTGTGGAGCCCTGCATCGGGCTCTGTGCTGATGGTGTGGAGCCTGCTTGGGATTCTGTCTCTCCTTCTCTCTGCCCCTCCCCTGTCTGCATGTGCTTGCTTTCTTCCCCCCTCCCCTTCTCTCTCTCTCAAAATGAATAAATAAACTTTAAAAATACATTTATTTTGTCATTGGGATAGTGCAGCATTTTTAGAGATAGAACAAGGATTTTCAGAGTTACTTTCAGTGTGAGTACAGCTCACATCCTGATGTGTAGGGAGGGTTGGTAAAAAGCTAGGAAAATGAAATGTGAGTTGGGGTCAGGTTGGGAAGGTTTGTCTGCCCTCTCAGAAAGCGGTCAGTAAAGGAGACTCTGGGACATCTGTGAGACCAGCATGTGGTCTTGTAAGGCCCGGATGCAGCAGCTACAGAGGTGGGGCTGACGAGCTAGAGAGAGAGATGTGACAGCAATTTTCAGACATAACTAAAGGAGAGTGAAACCTCATCACAAGAAAGGCAAGTGAGGGGCATGGGGGGTGACTCAGTCGGTGGAGCAACTGACTTGATTTTGGCTCAGGTCGTGATCCCAGGGTTGTGGGATACAGCCCCCTGTCCAGCTAGGTGTTGAGTGTGGAGCCTGATTGAGATTCTCTCTCTCTCTCTTTCTCTCTCTCTCTCTCTCCAAATAAATAAATAAATAAATAAATAAGAAAAACAAATGACATATTTTAAAAATTCAGTTTATTAAGGAGAGGAGAACAGATTATAGGGGCCCTTTTTTCCTCTTCAAGGCCAGAAGAAAAGATTAAGTTCCAATTGTCTTCCTAGCAAGAAACGCCTACGTTGTTCCCACTGCCAGACAGGGGGACTTATCTAAAGCCAGCCAGCAAAGAGTGTGCAGGATCTCAGCATGTAGTTAGGGACTAGATCTAGTTTTTAGGTAATACACATGCAGGTGGCTGCTTTGCTCAGCCGTTAGGTCTGCAATTCTTTTTAGGTCTGCAATTCTTATTTGTGTTGTTTTACATAATCCATGCTGATTTTAACCTGGCACTTGTTGTGTGGCTTGCTCTGACAAATAGTGGAATTGTTAACATGTTCTGAACACCCTAAAAGCACGGGTCTGGCCCAAAGATTCTTCCCGATGGATTGAGGCATCTGCTTGTGAAGTGCTGACATGAAAATCACTTACCTTGTTAAGGAGGAGTTGTAAAAATGGCGGACTCTTGAACAACACAGTGCTTAGCAGTATCAGTCCTGTGTGAAGTCAAAAATCCACATATAAGTTTTGATTCCCCCAAAACTTAACCACCAATAGCCTGCTGTTGACCAGAAGACTTGTGGATAGCATAAACAGTTGGCTAACATATATTTTATATGTTATATGTATTCTATATTGTATTCTTACAACAAAGTAAGTTAGAGAAAAGAAAATCATAAAATACTATATTGTATTTATCCTATACTGTATTAGATTCTATACTGTATTTATTTTTAATCGTGTTTAAGTGGATTGACTGGTGGAGCTCAAATCCCTGCTGTTCAAGGGTCGACTGTAATCTTAAAATAGTACAGAAGTAAGAGGGTTGGTGACAGTGGCCCTGGAGGCAGGCAGGACAGGTGTATCCTGTGTGAAGCCAGAGTGCAGTAGGGAGTCTGCTAAAGCTGTTGTCTTTACTTGTGAAGACCTCGGAAACTTGCAGTCCAGCAGTGGCCCAAGAGATGTCTCCAAAGATCTGGAGAGAGCAGTGGAGGATAACATCTTCCAGGTGGTGGCCCCAATGTGCTCTCAGGAGGAGATCAGCCAATCCAACCACTCCTGTGAGCCACCTGCACTATTCCGGGCACACAGTGGCACACCCAGCACAACCTCTGTCCTTTGCCTCAGGAGATCTGGCTGGAAGGCCACTGCAGGGTGGTCCCTAGACCCTAATCCTGGGGATTCCCTCCAGTGGCCTGGAGTCTGATGATGCATGGGAAACCCAGAAGCTGCTAAGGATGCCTGCTTTGAGCTGTTGACCTGGTCCACAAGTAGGGAGACACCTCCAGCGGCTCCTGAAAAAGATCTGACCCAGATGTAATCCTCGGCAATTCCATAGAGTTGATCCGTGAGCAGTTGACTGTATCCAAGGACAGATGGATCAAGAGCTGGGCACCAGGAGGAACAGAAGGACAACTACGTGTGTGACAGTTACCACTTGGAGACGGCTGCTCCAGGAGGGAGTGAGGAATTCCTCTGTGCAACCCTAGAGCCAGAAGTGGGAGCTGGTGGGTGATGGCCAGCAACCAAAGGGCATTTATGAAGATGAAAATGATGAGAACAGTGAGAATACCTGGCACTGTGGGTGACCACAGGAGGCGAACAGTGCCGGAGCTGAAGATTCCAGAGGCTCTGATGAATAGGACAGTCTCAGGGAAAAGGAAAGAGGCAATGGCAGACCAGAGATGTGAGGCAAATACCCTTCAGATGTGCAGAAGGAGTTTGGCTCTGACAACCCTTATGACCTGGATTCAGACCTATGATCCTGTGATATCTACGAGGTTCTATCACAGGTCCTTAGGGGGTCTATGTCTCCGGTGTTAGCTGCCCTGGGAAAGTCTTCTTGGGTTTCCTAGCTTAACACGTGGAAGGAAAATGCATGGCCAACATCACGACCAGTGAAAACTTGTGCTGAAGAAGTATGTCTTTTCTAGTAACACTAGGACTCCTTTGCCTCAATCAAAAATGATATTATAGTTTAAAAAAAAAAAAAAAAAGCTGTGAAAATGAGGCTTCTTGGCCCAGGCATTTTCCCATTCTCCTCCTGTTGAAGCCAGTAAGTGGAGGAGAGTTTCCTGCTTCCTTGGCACTAAGATTCCTGTATCACCAGGGCACCTGCCTCTAGTCAAAGCCTGTTTCTCTTAATAGAATCTAGAAGGGTTACGGTGGGACTCTTACGGCAGCACAGCCTGGATGGTAATAGTCATTAGGGAAGGAAATAGAATCTGCCTGAGCTTTGAGAGGTTTTAGTTCACAGCTGTCTCTACCCTTCCTGCTTTCTGACTTTGATACTGGTTGTAAATACTGCTGTCTTCCTTTGGCAGTGATGCCAAGAAACAGGGAATATATGAATGTGATACTGCGTTTAGTAAAAGCTAACTTTAAATGTGAAAAGGAAACACCAGAGCAATAAAAAAAAAAAAAAAGAAAACTGGTGACTTCCCTCTTTTCCTATTTTTGTTTGATTAAAGGAAAGCATTGGTTTTTATATTTATATAAATATATTTATATTTGTCACACTTTGTAGTATTATGAAGATTTCTCAAAATCTTTGATATCATGAGCAAATTTAAGCACATAGATTGTAAATTTGTATAGGATTCCATCAAATAATACATTTAAGAATAAACAATACATCTTAGAGCTGCATTCGTGTTTTGAAACATGAACAAAACTAGTCCATACGAAAACACTAAAAACCATCCCAAACTATTGCCAAGAAATTACGCAAAAAAAAAAAAAATTTTTTTTGTTCTTTGTTTTCTTTTCAGAGAATTCCCTGCTATGCTTGAGATCAAAAGAGTATTAGAGCAATAACAGTTTTTAAAACAGCGCAAAGCAAAGACATAACACGGCAGCTTGTCTTGAGGGTTCTGAAAACGGCAAAGCTTTCTTCTCCTGTTTTAGTGTATGTCCTGCTGAAGTGAGTGCTTGTTGCATCTGCCTAAATCATCAGACGCAAGAGTTAAGTCAGGAGACACGGCAGAGGACAAAGTCCTATCACAGGGCTAGAAAAACCAAGTTGGCAAAGAGTGATCATTTTACTTCGGTTGTGGTATGAAAGGCGCTACCTGGGAGAGAACAGCAGTTTTCCAGAGCAGACTCCAGCCCATCTCCCGCTTTGTGAAGGGTCCCCTCCTATTCTAGTACTCAAGGCCCTGCCTAGTAGGGAGGACAGGCGCTGAGACAGGCATATTCCAGGGCAAACAGCCTCGGGTCCCCTGCTCCAAAGAGCCAGATCCCTGAAGGGCTGCAGACGCCAGCCTGTGACAAGGTGGGTTTTCTCTGCCTTCTTCTCCCCATTGTGTCATGCTCCCCTGAGGCCATGATATACTTCCTGGCCTCCAAAAAGTCAACCCTGTTCCCATACAGAGACCTTCTTGTGCCATCTGTCCCCAGACCTGAGCTATCTGGGTTTGGTCTCTGTGATCTTCTCACCACATGGGGACAGAGGCTTGAGTCCTTGATGCGGTTAAAAGTGGCTTGGCCATGGGTTCCCGTCTCATGCCACTGTCCTAGGACTTCATAAAATTAACATTAAAAAATTTTTTTAAAATATCTATTTATTATTTTTTTTTTGAAAGAGACAGAGTGTGAGCGGGTGAGAGGCAGAGAGAGGGGAGGCACAGAATCTGAAGCAGGCTCCAGGCTTCTGAGCTGTCAGCACAAAGCCCGACATGGGGCTCGAACTCACCAACCGTGAGATCATGACCTGAGCTGAAGTCAGGGGCTTAACAGACTGAGCCATCCAGGTGTCCCCAAATTACCATTTGTTAAGCGGAGCACAGGGTGCTGGGTGGTGAGCCCCCTGCTCTCAGCCCAATTTCAACAACAGACGTCGAGACAAGTTGCAATAGAGAAGTTGATTACTCATAGGTCCTGAGGGAAGTACCCTGCTTTCCTCCAGGGGTGGAGAGGTGGAGGCAGAGCACAGATAGGGAGGTGGGACTTGGGGCACATGCCTTAATTAGGGTCCCTAGGTGAAGTGCTTTGGGGTTCCTGGGCTGAACTGATCAATTCAAACCAAAGAGAGGGGTCTTGGTAAGTCCCAGGAGGTCTTATCTAAGTAGTGCATACGGCTTGGAGAGGCAGGGGAGATTGTTGATCACAAGGGCTGTTGGGAAAGTCATACCTGGAAAATACATTTGCTTGTGACTCTTTGGCTGCTATCTTGGGCCTGCGCTTGCACGAGGGGGCTGGTGTCAGTTAGAGACCCTTGCAAGCCCCTGGGCCAAACAGAATGGGTGGTGGGGATGGCAATACCATGGAGTAGCTTAGCTAAACTCTCCATAGAAAGCCTGCCAAACGGCTGCTGCAGACCATGACCTAGGAAGGCACGCAGCCACCACTGGGATTGTGGCTCTGCTGGGAGCCATCCTGACCATGGGCAGCATCTACAGGGACAGTGCCAGCCTCAGGGACAGCCCGGGACCCCTCAGTTGCTGAGCTGAGGCTCCTCCTGCTCCAGGTGCACCTGCCCCCTGGGGATGTGATTTTTATTATGGAAATCAAACCTTGGACAAGCAGGTTTAGAGGTTGGACAAACCCGCAGAGGCCCCACGGACCCCACGCAGGACTTAATTTCTGGTGGGTTCATTTGCAAGATGCAGCGCTCTTGGAGCGCCCATGGCCTCCGGGTGGGGCCTCTCCCGCGGATACCACCGGTAGAAAGCACCTACCAACGGCGCTGGAGGGGACCAGGCAGAGCTGCGGCCGCCGAGAGACTGACAGTGGAGGGGATGTGTGCACGGTGGCGGCCACCGTCACTTCGGCTCATCCCAGCCTTTTCTGAGAGGGCCTTCTTGTCCATTTTCAGCCTGTACAGTAAATAGCAAAATAACAAAACTCTTCCCAAACCGGACACTTTTGGAGCCAGATGAGAGTGAACCATACCTTTATTTCCGTTATAAGATACAATTCGCTGTGTAAGTTGGAGTTGTATTTATTTATTTATTTTTTTAAAGTTAGTTTTTTTTTTTTTTAATTTATTTCTAGGAGAGGGAGAGAGACAGCGTGAGCAGGGGAGGGTCAGAGAGAGAGGGAGTCACAGACTGAAACAGGCTCCAGGCTCTGCAGAGCCCGACGCAGGGCTCGAACCCACGAACCGCGAGATCATGACCCAAGCGAAAGTCGGACGCTTAACCGACTAAGCCACCCAGGCGCCCCTGGAGTTCTATTTAGACCTTCGGCCTTACCGAAGGAAAGATATACTAGGAATTTGCCTTCCAGGCAGAAGAGTGTAATATCCGGTGAGCCAGTCTGGGAGGCGAGAACAGCACGGAGACTCAGCTTCTCAGAGCCAAGAGAAAATAGCTCGTTTTGGCGTCCTCGGTTCCCATGGGGACACCGCACACTCTAGCAGGAGCAAAGGCACGCACAACCACCCTCCTCAGGGAGTGGGTAGTCGGGGGCAATCCAAATGCCGCACCTTAAAGCAGTCCTTACACTAGTCATTCTGATTTGTGGGATCCTCCCTCTAAGGGGCAGCTGCTGGTACCAGAGGCCCTGAAACTTAAAGACACCTGTCTGGTATCATGGAGCTGGAGGAAGTGAAAGGCCTCACACCCGCTACTTGATTGTGGTGGTAACGGTGGCAATTGAAGGGTAGGAGGGGAGGGGACTTGGAGGGGGTAGGAGTGAGGGGAGGAAAGGGTGTCAAGGACCTGTACCCTAGACCCTAGAAACTTGTCCAGGCTGCCCCCAATTCCTAGGCCCAGCCCAGCCCAACTGGACACGCAGTCAGGGCTCCTCCTATTAAGAGGAAAAGGACATGACATCTCATGTTTGTGAATTGGAAGACTTGATATTGCTGCTGTTAGGACTACTCCCAAGCTGATCTACAGATTCAGACACACCCTATCAAAACCCCAGCTGACTCCTTTGAAAAATGAGACAAGCTGACCATAAAACTTTAGGAACATTTAAGGAAACCAGAAAAGCTAAAACAATATTTTATTTTTTTAATGTTTTTCTTTATTTCTGAGAGAGAGGGACAGTGTGAGCAGGGGAGGGTCAGAGAGAGAGGGAGACACAGAATCTGAAGCAGGCTCCAGGCTCTGAGCTGGCTGTCAGCACAGAGCCTGACATGGGGCTCAAACCCCTGAACCGTGAGATCATGACCTGAGCCAAAGTCGGATGCTTAACCAACTGAGCCACCCAGGTGCTCCGCTAAAAGAATAAGAGACTCACACTTCCTGAATTTAAAACTTACTACAAAGCTACAGTCATCAAGACATATAGAATATGGTATCAGCATCAGGATAGATGTGTAGATCAATAGAATAGAACTGACAGTCCAGAAATGAACCTTCGTATTTCTTGTCCATTGATTTTTCACAAGGATGCCTTAACTATTCATTTGAGGAAAGAATAGTCAACAGGCATTGCCGGGACAACTGTATATCCATATATAGAAAACTCAAAATGGATCTTTTAACTCAGAATGGACCAAAAACCTAAATGTAAGAGCTTAAACTATAAAACTTTTTTGAAGACAACATAGGTATAAATCTCTGTAATCTTGGATCAAGCAATAGTTTCTTAGATATGACCCCAAAAGCACAACAAAAGAAAAAATAGATAAACTAGACATCATAAAACTTAAAAACTTTTCTTCCTTTCCCATCCCTCCATCCACCTCCCCTCTGGTAATCATCTATTTGTTCTCCACAGTTAAGAGCCTGATTTTTTTTGGTTTGTCTCTTTTTTCTTTTCCTTTGTTCATTTGTTTTGTTTCTTAAATTCCGCATATGAGTGAAATCATATGGTATTTGTGTTTCTCTGACTTATTTCACTAAGTATCATGCTCTGTAGCACCATCCATGTCATTGCAAATAGCAAGATTTAATTCTTTTTTATGGCTGCATAATATTCCACCGTATATACATAAACTCCATCTTCTTTTTCCATTCATCTCTTGATGGACATTTGGGTGGCTTCCATAATTTGACTATTGTGAATAATGCTGCAGTAAACATAGTGCATATACCCTTTCAAAATATAGTGTTTTCATTTTTGGGGGGTAACTACCCAGTAGTATGATTACTGGATCATAGGGTAGTTCTATTTTTATTTTGAGGAACCTCCATATGGTCTTCCACAGTGGCTGCACCAGTTTGCATCCCTAGCAACAGTGCACTTGGTTCCTTTTTCTCCACATCCTTGCCAACACTTGTTTTTTTTTTGAGTTTTTGATTTTAGCCATTCTGACAGGTGTGAGGTGATATTGTGGTTTTGATTGCATTTCTCTGATGGTGAGTGGTGTTGAGAATCTTTTCAGGTGTCTGTTGGCCATTTGCATGTCTTCTTTGGTGAAATGTCTGTTCATGTCTTCTGCCCCCTTTTAATTGGACTATTTGTTATTTTGGTGTTACATTGTAAAAGTTATTTACATATTCTGGATACTAACCCTTTATTAGATATGTCCTTTGCAAGTATCTTCTCCCATTCAGTAGGTTTTCTTTTCGTTTTGTTGATTAAAAACTTTTGTGCTTCAAAGAACACCATCAAGAAAGTGAAGACTTAATTAACAGAATGGAAGAAAATGTTTGCAAATCCCATATCTAATAAGAGATGTATCTAGAATATTTATAGAACTATTACAGGTAAGTATTTAACACAATGAAAAATAGGCAAAGAATCTGATTAGATATTTCTCCAAAGAAAATATTAAAATGGCCAATATATGCATGGAAATATGCTCAACATCATTAGCCATTAGGGAAATGCAAATCAAACCCACAGTGTGATACCACTTCATACCCACGAGGATGGCTACAAGCCAAAAGACAGATCACAAATGTTATTGAGGAGATGGAGAAATTAGAATCTGCAAACACTACTGGTAGGAGTGAAAAATGGTGAAGGCACTTTGGAAAACAGTCTGACAATTTCTTCAAATAGTCAAACATAGCGTTACCGTATGACCCAGTGATTCCGTTTCTGGTTACATGCTTCATAAACCTCTATGTTTATCCTTAGCAGGGTGATGGTCTGCAAGCATCATCTTGTGCAGCAGGTGAAGGACCCCATTCCTGGTGGGATATAGTAGTGGAGTTGGCCAGGTGCTATACGATGCTTAAACAGAACAAAGAACCATACATTGAGTCAGAAACAAAGATGTTCCCACACAATGCAGTAAGAGCCCCACTGGCGATGAGAACCAATACCCACTGGTGAGACTGATCTTGCTTTGTCCCTTCTCTATGTGAGTAAAGCATCGTTTTATCTAGTGCCTCTGTATGTATGTCTTTTTTGATGACCCTGACACGAACAGACTATAGAGTATGTTGACATCCAGAGACTGCTCCTCTTTGTTTCACATTGCTTGTTTCCGGACTAAAAGCCTAATCCCTAGAGTCTGATCTTGGGGACTACTGATCCATTTCCTGACTTAGGTTCACTGTGTTCCTCGGCTTTCAGAGCCTGCTCCATTCTGTGGCTCCCCCATCAGCCTTTTCATGTAGCTGCTTCCATGCTGGGTTTCCCTTAGTCTATGCCCTGATTTCAGCCCATGAGCAGCGCACAAAGCAGGAAGAGTGTTATTAATAACATCAGATTTGTTATTGCTGGCTCTGTGGCCTGGCAAGAGACTTAGGCCCCCTAAGACTTAATTGCTTCCACGATAGAGTGGGGATAACAATCCTAACTTGCAGGGATTCAAAAAACACCTTTTGAAATTAGTTTAAGAATTCTTTTTCAAAATTATGGATATGGAAAAGTATTCCTCAAAAGACATTAGATCAAAACATTAAAATACAGGCCTGCCAATACTATAGAACCCCAAATCTATTTTTTAATGTTTACATACCTATATGTACATATGTAAATACATTAGCAAGTTAACAGTGCTTCTCAGTGGTAGGATTATTGGTGGGTTTTGTTCCACACATTCGTAGATTTTCTAGTTTTTCTTCAGTGTGTTAATATTATAATTGGAAGATAGGTAAAGGAAAAATATCACAAATCATACTTTCTTTTCCTTGTAAGTTTTAGGACTTTACTACATTACAGTGTTTTGCTACAATAAAAATCTAGTTTAGGGGGCGCCTGGGTGGCTTAGTCGGTTAAGCTTCCGACTTTCGCTTAGGTCATGATCTCGCGGTTGTGGGTTCAAGCCCCGCGTCGGGCTCTGTGCTGACTGCCAGCTCAGAGCCTGGAGCCTCTTTCGGTCTGTGTCTCCCTCTCTCTCTGACCCTCCCCTGCTCACGCTGTCTCTCTCTCTCTCCTAGAAATAAATAAAAAACTTAAAAAAAAAATTAAAAAAAAAAATCTAGTTTAGAAAGACCTTGAGGGGCACCTGGGTGGCCCAATTGGTTAAGCTTTAGACTCTTGATCTCCTTGATTTGCTCGTCTCAGGTAATGATTTCACCATTCGTCCAGGTCTGTGCGACGTGGAAGCTGTTAAAGAGTCTCTTTCTCCCTCTGCCCCTCCCCTCCTCAAAATAAATAAATAAATAAAAAGACCTTGAAAAGTTACTTTCTCTTCTGATAGAATTTCACGGGTGTATTTCTTTATCCCCTGACCCACTGGTGTATTTAAAACATAATTTCTCTTCACATTTCAGAACATTTTTGTTGCTGTCTAGCCACTTTTTGTGTTCTCTTCCTGAGTCATCTACAGAAAGGTAGCTGCTGATTATTCCTAAGATCTTAATGAGCATGATTATGTATTAACTAACCGACATTTACCTATGAGGCATCAGATAGATGGTGCACTGCATACTAAAAAACAGTAAAAAATATGTGTCCCTGACTTCAAAGAGGTTCCAGTTTAGTTAGTGCAATGAGAATAATATATGTCAACCAGTCAATAATATTCGTCAGTATTTGATCAATCGTAATCTTTATGGTATAGAAAATTAGTTCTCAAAGTGTTGTCTGTGGATCCCTGGGGATTCCTGAGATGATTTCGGGTGGTACAGCATCAAACCGTGGTAGGGTCCCATCCCTAAGGAAACAAACAAACAAACAAACAAAACCTCAAGGTTATATGCGTACGTGACAACATCCCTCATGACCATGTAACATGAGACCACTTAATCGGACTACATGTTTGTATGTTACCATATATGGGAGACAAAGAAGTGGAAAATATATAAAAAACTACACCACGTGGCGTTCAGGGCTCAGTTCTTCTGGCACGAACCCAACTGAACAGTGCTGGCAGGGATAACGGTGCTTCCTGGAATAAAAACAAAAAAAGCCTTGGTGTCACGACTCTCTGTGCGAGAATCCTGCTACAAAACCGTTTCATAATATTAAGGCCTCTCCCCTTCTCACTGTATTCAGAGTTGCACCAATGGGGTAAAAGCGTGTTGGTAAATCTGGAGACACTTTAGCACAAATCCAGGCAGTTTCTCCAAACTATACAGTTGACCCTTGAACAACACATGTTTAAATTTACATGCAGATTTTTTTCGATAAACACAGTAGAGTACTAAAAATGTATTTTTTCTTACTTGTGATTTCCTTAATAACATTTTCTCTTCTCTAGTTTTATTGTAAGAATACAGTGTATGATACAGATAAACACATGAAATACATATTAATAGACTATGTTATCAGTAAGCTTTCCAGTCAATAGTAGGTTACTAGTTAAGTTGTGGGAGAGTTAAAAGTTGTCAATTTTCAACTGCGTGGTGCTCAATGCCCCAACCCCCACTCTGTTCAAAGGTCAACTGTAATTAATATATTTTAAGATGGGAGTTTTTAACTTTTTGTTCTCAGGACTCTGTTATACTCTAAAAGTGGCAGACCAAACAACCCAAGAGTCAATTTAAAAAAAACCCCAAAACCAACCAACCAAAAAAAACCACAGCTTCATGAAGGGGAATATTGGCTGGGGCTGTGTAATGGCTTCTTCCCACATAGCACAGTAATCATACCTGCTTTTTTTTGTTTGTTTGTTTATTTAGGTTTTGAGAGAGAAAGAGAGAGACAGCATGGGGGGAGGGTTGGTGGAGGGAGCAGGGAAAGAGAGGGAGACACAGAATCAAAAGCAGGTTCCAGGCTTTGAGCTGTCAGCACAAAGCCAATGTGGGGCTCAAACCCATGGACCAGACCATGAGATCATGACCTGAACTGAAGTTGGATACTCAACCAACTGAGCCAGCCAGGCGCCCTAACACCGCTTTTGATTTACAGCTGGCAGTGAGGTTTAAGAGAGGTAATAGAGTAGCTTACACCCTTTCAAGCAAAACCAGGACAACCATAGAGCTAGCTCAATTGCATTCGGCAACACCTGTCTCGTAAGGCACATTCTATCTGGGGAAGAAAGAACAGTTTTTCTTGATGGTCAGGGTGATTATGCAGCTGAGCACACAAACCCAAAAAACTTAGCAAATCAGCCCCTAAATTTGGGAGCTAGTTTATCAGTCAGTCCTGTGGGCAGCATGTGATAATGCTTTAGGACATTGACACTGAAGTTTTGACTCTTCAACCAATGGGTTATCATCTATTAACAGATTGGACAGTGGTTACTCATCCACCACTTAGGCAAGAGCATTTGCTACTGGATCCCAGTGAATTTTAACGTTCACTGCCTTAAACTGTCAAGTGGACAAGCAGTCCTTAAGCAGTAGTGTGGTCACTAATAAGGCTACGTGTATCACCACTACAGCTTCTCAGCATGGCTTGCCATTCTTCCACAGACTCAGTGCAAGCTCAAACACGTTCAGACAGTTTATTACAAGGTCACCATGGTATCAATTTCCTGCATCCCTAGTCTCAGGAAAAACAACCAGTAAATCAGAGGAGCCATATGGGTATTACCAGTAGTGATTGCTTTTCTGCTGAAGAATCAGCTCTAAACTTGAGTCAGGTGCTTCTATAACCAGCAGTCATTTCCAAACGAGAGGTGAAGTGGTTAAGTCTTGTGATCAAATGCAGCTGGGGAGATGGATGAGAAATGGCCTTTTGCTATTTCTCATAAGGCTACTTCTCTCCCTTGGTTTTGGGGAAATCCAGGGCGTTCCAAGACTCAGACTGCTATTAAATTTCGCCTACTTGGCCTGTATGGAGATGTATAAGGTAAACAGAGTGTCGTGGTACAGCTAGTCGCTTGCAGTATTTCAAACATTAAACCAGTCTTGAATTTGGGGGATCATTCCTGAAATAAATACACTTCTTCAGAGCGAATTATTTTTATAAATTGCTAGATGCAATTTGCTTATATTTTGTTGATAACTTTGCATCTATGTGGTAAAGAATTTAACCTTGCCTAAAGAGAGGTCTGCCTTTAGTCTCCTTAGCTTCTGGGAGATAATCTCTAAGTCCTTTAATGTCATTCCCGACTGAAATGTCTTTGCCGACTTAGTCACTGGACAGTCTAATGTGACTTAGGGTGAGGACTCTGAGTCACATGGTATCAGCTCCACCTCTTGAGGGAACAGATCAGGCACATGGGCAGTCAATAGTGCCTAAGTCATGGAACTCCATTGGACAGCAAGGGTCAGGTGAGCTTCCCTGGTCGACAATTCTCCATGTGCGTTGTCACATATTGCCCCTGAGAGCAGCTAACTATGATTCCTAAGGGACAGGATTACTCAAAGCTCTGTATTTGGAACCCTTCCAAACCCTGTTCTATGGCAAATGTTGATCCTTTCCCTGTGATACCTGTGAGTACAACTTGCAGTAAGTTCTGAGTCCTTCTAGCAAATTAGTTGGGGACTCCTGAACTTGCAATTAGTGTCAGAAGCAAGCATGATCTGGGAGAACTCTAAATTCTATAGTGACGTCAAAAGTAAAAACAGTCTTTTGGAGACTGTTCCTCAAAGCTTGTAGCATTTATGCTCGTGGGGTATGTTGGCCTGCCGTTTTCTTTTCTTATCTTTGTCTAGTCTGGTATCAGGGAAATGACTCTGAAAATGAATTGGGAAGTATTCCTTCTTCTGTTATCTCAAAGACTTTGTATAGGATTGGTCTTTTTTCCTCCTTAAATATTTGATGGAATTTATTAGTGAAGCTATTTGGGCTTGGGGTTTTCTCTGTGGAAGAGTTTTTAATTAGAAATTAAAATAATCTTCTAGCTGCTTGGCTATTCGAAATTTCTATTTCTTCATGTGTTAGTTTTGGTAAGTTGCCTTTTTCAATGAATGTGTCCATTTTAGCTAAGTAGTCAAATATATTGCATTAGGTTGGTATAAATGTGTGAATAATATTTTTTTAATATCTGTAAGATCTGTACTGATGGCTCTTTTTGCACTTATGAGGTGACCAATTTGTGTTTTCTCAATGTTTTTTCTTAACTGAATAAATCATATTTAATTTAATAAATTATAATTAAATATTATAATAATTGAATATAAATTTAATTCATTCAATTTAGGTATGTAACATTAAAATGTAATGAATTAGGTGAATCTGAATTAAAATGTATTTATGTATTTATTTTTAAACATTTATTTTTGAGAGAAAGAGACAGGCAGCATGAGCAGGGAGAGGGGCAGAGGGAGAGAGGGAGACACAGAATCCCAAGCAGGCTTCAGGCTCTGAGCGCTCAGCACAGAGCCGGATGTGGGGCTCGAACTCACAAACCGTGAGATCCTAACCTGAGTCGAAGTCGGAGCTTAACCGACTGAGCCACCCTGGCGCCCTTAAAGTTTAAATGTGTTAAACTGAAACTGAATTAAATTAAACCATATTAAGTGAAATGTAAAATATCAAAGTAAACAACAATTACATTGAAATTAAATGACACAGGAGCGCCTGGGTGGCTCAGTCCTTTAAGCGACTGACTTCGGCTCAGATCATTATCTCACCCTTCGGCGCTAGAGTCCCGCATCGGGCTCTGTGCTGACAGTTCAGAGCCTGGGGGCCTGCTTCAGAATCTGTATCTCCCTTTCTCTCTGACCCTCCCCTGCTCTCTCTCTCTCTTTCAGAAATAAAACATTTTTAAAATTAAAAAAAAAAAGAAATTAAATGATACAGAACATTGCACTGAATACATTGAATTAATATTAAATTATTTTGAACTAAATTGAGTAAATCAGAAGTCAGTAATGTTAAATTTGAGTAATTACATTTAAGTTATACTTGAACTATACTCCCTTAAACTTATTTTCATAGGTCAAATTGTAATTAAAATTGAATTATATGAAATTCACTAATTGATACTAAAATAAATTTATCTGAGTACCTTACCAATACATATTCATCTATACTAACTGAAGTTAATACATTAAATGAACAATTAATTTGATGAATTAAGTTATTTGCTAATATAAATTACAATCAAATTAAGATAACTCAGTATTAATTTTAAAATGGAGGCAAGTCTGAAGGTCCGTTTGGGATTAAAAACCTGTTTTAGGAAGACAGGGTCACAGAATCCGTGTTGTGACTTCTGTGTCTTTGGCATCTGTAATGGTGTGGAGGGGACAACGAGTAAAAACGTTTAGCAAAGGTGAAAACCCCCCACAAAACCCTAGACCTCTGAAAACACACCCAGGAGAACCATCAGCAGCAAAGCAGTTGCTACGTCCGGAGCCAAGAAACCCAGAACAAATGTTAGCAAAGAGTTGAACACTTTTCATTTTCCCCAGACCCCGCTCCTCAACCCGAATCGAGTCGTTTTGACTTTGAATGTGGGCATGTGGACACTTAGATGGTCATGACTCGCGCGCCCAGTGGAATTTGGGGTGGTGGCGGCACTGACCTATTGTAGGTCATTTGACCTCCCTGGTTGCCAGAGTTAGATCATTACCCCGAGACGTCTAGTTCTCTGATCTGTCCTGAGTATTTTTTTTTTTTAAATTGTACTTAATCTAATTTAAATAAAATGTTAAAATTAACTGTATAGGAGAGAATGGAATGTGTATGAAACAAGAGAACCAAAGTGGACGTCACCAGGAACCGGGCAAATTCACAGGTCAGAGAAAGACTTGGTGAAGCCAGTTGCCACAGATTTCAAAACTTTTGGTTCGGCCACTTCTCACCAGAGGCGGTCAGTCCACACCGTTCATGGCCTTCCGCTGTTGCTTGGGAATAATTCTGAGGGGCGAGAGCACTCCTGCAAAAGCCCAGAGGCTGAACCGTGCCAGGCCTGGCTGAGGAACTGGAAGGGGGAAGAGAGCGGGAGAGTCGCGGGAGGTAACGTCGCAAATGTAACAGGGGTAATGGTTTCCTTCGCAGCGCACGACGCCCAGTCTTCTGGCGTCCCGTTTTTACATGTGAAACGGAAAAGTGATTGAATGGAAGAATGTGTGTAACTTGATACAGGTCGTGTTTCGGAAGCGGACACTTTTTCTGTGAACTTCTCAGCAGGACAAACCACCGGCCTACGGTATCGATGGTCAAAATGGCGGCGCCCTTGTGGAAGCCGCAATTAGGACGCTGCCATGTATTGTCTGTAAACGTACGGACTCGGCCATCTTACGGAATCAGATTCCAAGATGACGGCATCTGCGTGGAAGTCGCGCATAGGCGCGGCCATGTTGCCCGTAACGTTGCGTCCGTACAAATAGTCACAGTATGGCTTCGGCCGACGGGGTGGCAGTGATCTCAGGAAGGCAGCGATGCAGGCGTGGCCGTCTTTCCTGCAAATGTATGGATTCGGCCGCCGTACGGTCCCAGTAGTCAATAGTCAAGATGGTGGCGCCTGAGAGACTGTAGCGGCTCTGGGAGCCGGATCTACTTGTTTGCAGCGGAGCCGACGCATTGGGCCTGCGCAATAAGAGTACGGTGCCTGGGAGGCGCGACCAAAGCGGAAGTAGTTGTGGGCGCCTTTACAACGGCCGTGGACGCCAGCGGGAGGTCTGTGCAGGTTCGCGGGTCGCTGGCGGGGGCAGCGGAGGGGTGCGCCGAGAGCGGAGAGATGGTGAGTACGGGTCCGGGGAGGGGGTCGGCGGTAGAGGTCAGTGGGATTGGTAGAGGCGGGGTCCGTGGGCAGAGGCATGGGGGTCTGTGGTGAACACTAAGGAGAGTCTGGGCAGTATGGTGGGCGCCTGTGGTGAGCCTTAACAGGCGTCTGTGGGTAGAATGTTGGGGGTCTGGTGTTCTGAAATTTTTCTGATGTGTGAGCCATCTGGGAGCTTTGTGATGAGCCATTGTACGGGTCCGTAATGGAAGTTTGGCGGGGGTCTCTTTCGCTAGGTAGTTCCGTGGCAGTCCGTATGGGTGATGGGGCAGTGCTCAGGGGTTTGCGACGAGCCGCACCAGGCAGCGTGTAGTGAGCCGTGATGAGTCTGTGTCAAGGGACTCGAGGGGAACCGTCATGGGGGGCGGGCTTGCCTGTGGGGTTAATAACGGGGCCCATTGGGGAACGGTGTTGGGAAGTCTGTAGGATATATATCCCGTGGTGTCCTTGAGAAGCGATGGGGGCACTATGTATTGAGCGGTGGGGTGTTTGTAACGTTATGAGTGTGTAGATAGACTGATGGAGTGTTAGAAGTGATGGAAGGTCTGAGACAGAATGATGGGATTTAAAAGCATGGTACTGGGGCGTTAGGGGTGAGTGATGGGAGCTTGTTGTGACCGTGATGGAAAGTTTATCGGCAGAATGTTGGGGTTTGTGGTGAGCCACGATGAAGCTGTAACAAGGAATGAGGCATTGTGATAGGGGTTCTCTAAGGAGCCATGATGGGGGGTTATCCCACAGGAGGGTGATGGTTCAGATCCAGAGCCTCCAGATGCTGGAGAGGACAGCAAGTCGGAGAACGGGGAGAATGCGCCCATCTACTGCATCTGCCGCAAACCAGACATCAACTGCTTCATGATGTGAGCCGGGGAGAGGCGGGTGGGGCTGACACCTGCAAGGTTGGGTGAGACTGATGGGTCCGGCCCCTCACATCTGCACCATTCACCCCATCCTCTGCAGCGGGTGTGACAACTGCAATGAGTGGTTCCATGGGGACTGCATCCGGATCACTGAGAAGATGGCCAAGGCCATCCGGGAGTGGTACTGTCGGGATTGCCGAGGTGAGGGGGTGTGCCTGGACAGGGCAGGCAGGTCCGCCTCCCTTGAGGAAGAAGCCATAAAGGGCGGGTGGGTCGTGGGGAGTAGTGATCTATGTCTGTGGGCGATTGTTGGTTTGTGGTTGAGTTGCAATGGACACTCCATTGTGAGCCTAAATACAGGGTCCCACTGGAGGGGTTAGCCTGCCCTGGAGTAAGTGGACAGAGCAGGTGAGTGGGACCAAAAAGAAGAGGAAGAAAGAGTTCTGGAACCTTCCAAATCCCTCACTGTCAATCCATCCCGGCCCCACTGTCTGCCCCACAGAAAAAGACCCCAAACTGGAAATCCGTTATCGGCACAAGAAGTCACGGGAGCGGGACAGCAATGAGCGAGACGGCAGTGAGCCTCGGGATGAGGGTGGAGGGCGCAAGAGGCCTGCTCCGGATCCAGATCTGCAGCGCCGGGCGGGGTCAGGGACAGGGGTTGGGGCGATGCTTGCTCGGGGCTCTGCTTCGCCCCACAAATCCTCTCCACAGCCCTTGGTGGCCACACCCAGCCAGGTGAGTGGCTGCCACGGCTGGGATAGGTAGGGTGATCCTATGACAGGCCCTACTTGGGTTCCTGATTTCTGTTCCGGGCCCCTCCCTTCAGCATCACCAGCAGCAGCAGCAACAGATCAAACGGTCAGCCCGCATGTGTGGCGAGTGCGAGGCCTGCCGGCGCACAGAGGACTGTGGCCACTGTGATTTCTGTCGGGACATGAAGAAGTTTGGGGGCCCCAACAAGATCCGGCAGAAGTGCCGGCTGCGTCAGTGCCAGCTGCGGGCCCGGGTGAGCATGGGGAGAGCTGGGCAGGGCCAGGTGGGGATGTATGTCCAGGAAGAGCTCATGGAGGCTAGGAGGGGTGGGCCAGGTGAGGTGGGGCCTAACTGCATACAGACAGGTGGGAAGGAGCCTGGCCTGTGCAGATGAATGGGGCGTGATCAGGTGTGCGGGGCTAGCAGGGGCACCTCCAACCCCAGATGGGCAGGCTAGAGCCAGATGTTTCAAGGCGGTCAGGCGTGTCAGGCCAGGTGGGACAGGGTTGAGCATGTCCTGGTGATGAGTAGGAGCAGTGGGTGTGTTTCTGGGGAGGCAAGGCAGGGTTAGTTGGTGGGGCTAGGCTCTTGTGGGAGGGGCTAGGGCAGGGCCACCCTCCATCCACTTGGGGCTGACCTGGGCCTTCCTCCTGCCGGCACAGGAATCGTACAAGTACTTCCCTTCCTCGGTGAGTCCAGCCCCCCAGGGCGGGGCGGGGCATGCGGGCAGGGCGGTCAGGGCCAGTCCTGAGATTCTGCCCTGCAGCTCTCGCCAGTGACGCCCTCAGAGTCCCTGCCAAGGCCTCGCAGGCCACTGCCCACCCAGCAGCAGCCACAGCCGTCACAGAAGCTGGGGCGCATCCGAGAGGACGAGGGGGCAGTGGCGTCATCAGCGGTCAAGGAGCCACCAGAAGCTACGGCCACTCCTGAGCCACTCTCCGACGAGGACCTACCGCTGGATCCTGACCTGTACCAGGACTTCTGTGCAGGGGCCTTTGACGACCACGGCCTGGTGAGCAGGTGGAGTGTCCCGTGGTGGAAGGGTGGAGGTTACAGAAGCCGAGTTTTCATGATGAGAGAGAAGGCAGGGTATGGAAAGCTGATCTGGAACTGAGGACGTGGTGGGGTAGTCATGGGTAGGGCACGTGGGTCAGCGTATGCCTCACTTGCAGCCCTGGATGAGCGACACAGAGGAGTCCCCGTTCCTGGACCCTGCCCTGCGGAAGAGGGCAGTGAAAGTGAAGCACGTAAAGCGTCGGGAGAAGAAGTCTGAGAAAAAGGTGACGGAGAGGGTGAAGTGGGTGTGCGAAAGCAGAGGGCAGGGAGGGGAGGGAGAGGCAAAGGTCAGAGGCTGGATGGGGCAAGAAGCAGAAGGGGGTGGAATACAGGGGGAGACAGGCACTCAGGGCTGACTTCGACTCCACCCTGACCCGACCTGCTTCGTCCCATAGAAGGAAGAGAGATACAAGCGGCATCGGCAGAAGCAGAAGCACAAGGACAAATGGAAACACCCAGAACGTGCCGATGCCAAGGACCCTGCATCGCTACCGCAGTGCCTGGGACCTGGCTGTGTGCGCCCTGCCCAGCCCGGCTCCAAGTATTGCTCAGATGACTGTGGCATGAAGCTGGCAGCCAAGTGAGTCATTCCTGGAGGGTTCATGGGAGTCAGGGAGTATAGGGTAGACAGTATAGGGGAGTAGACAGTATAGGGACTGTCTTCCCATCAGTCACCTGCACCCTGTTCAGTCCATGAAGCACCCAGCTAGCCAGCCCTCACCCATCTCCCATTCAGGCGCTCGTCTGCCTATTTATCTACCACTTAGTCGCTCATTTGCCATTTGGTCACCCACTCATCCTACCATTCTTGGATCCCCGCACTTATTTTGTTGCTTGCCCTTCCCTGCCTGCACCTAACCAATTGCCCTGCTTGCCCTTCCCTGCCCGCAGCCGCATCTACGAGATCCTCCCCCAGCGCATCCAGCAGTGGCAGCAGAGTCCCTGCATTGCTGAGGAGCATGGGAAGAAGCTGCTCGAACGTATCCGCCGCGAGCAGCAGAGTGCCCGCACCCGCCTTCAGGAAATGGAGCGCCGATTCCATGAACTTGAGGCCATCATCCTTCGTGCCAAGCAGCAGGCTGTCCGTGAGGATGAGGAGGTGAGCACAGCACAGGCCCAGCGGCACGGGGCCCAGTACCTGGTCCTGACTGGCCTCATCGTTCCTTCTCCACGCAGAGCAACGAGGGTGACAGTGACGACACCGACCTGCAGATCTTCTGCGTCTCTTGCGGGCACCCCATCAACCCACGTGTTGCCTTGCGCCACATGGAGCGCTGCTACGCCAAGGTCAGGGTGTCAGCCTGAGGGGGAACGTCATGGGGTCTGTGGGGGACAGACGTGTTGTCTGGGGGTTGTCTTGGGATGCAGCCACATCCACAGTTCCCTCCATTTGTGCTCATCCCTCCAGTATGAGAGCCAGACGTCCTTTGGGTCCATGTACCCCACACGCATTGAGGGGTGAGTGCGGGCGCTACGTGGAGTTAGAGCAGGGAGGTTAAAGCTGGGGTCAGAAGTGGCATGTTGGGGCAGGCTGTGGGCACCGGCAAGGACAGGTGGGTCTCCCTCCACTACCCTCTCTTTATTCTAAACCCCCAGAGCTACCCGACTCTTCTGTGATGTCTACAATCCTCAGAGCAAGACTTACTGTAAGCGGCTCCAGGTTCTGTGCCCCGAGCACTCACGGGACCCCAAAGTAAGGTTTTCCCTTAACCGACCCCCCCAGCCATCCCCATTCTGTCCTTTCTTCCTCCTCATGGCCCACGTTCATCCCTTGCTCTCTTCTGTCCCCTTTCCTTCCCTTTTCCACTTCTTGACTGTCCCCTTTCCACTATACTTGACCACTTCTGTAACCCCTGCTTTGCCTGCCTCATCATCCTTCATTCCTTTTTCCTCTCACCTCCTGTTCCTCCCCTTCTCCATTCCTCTCCTCTCCCTGAACTCTCCCTTCCTTCCTACCTCCCTGATCACTCCCCGTGCCTGCCTTCTTTCCTGCCTCACTGCCCCCATTCATCCCCGACTCTGGATCTCTCTGCAGGTGCCAGCTGACGAGGTATGCGGGTGTCCCCTTGTACGTGACGTCTTTGAGCTCACAGGTGACTTTTGCCGTCTGCCCAAGCGCCAGTGTAACCGCCACTACTGCTGGGAGAAGTTGCGGCGTGCTGAAGTGGACCTGGAGCGTGTGCGCGTGGTAGGTTTTGATGCTGGATGTGGCTGGGGTCAGGCGGGGCTTCTGGAGCTCCTTCTCATGGCTCTTCTCTACTCTCCTGTCAGTGGTACAAGCTGGACGAGCTGTTTGAGCAGGAGCGCAACGTACGCACAGCCATGACTAACCGGGCAGGGTTACTGGCCCTGATGCTGCACCAAACGATCCAGCATGACCCACTCACTACCGACCTGCGCTCTAGTGCTGACCGCTGAGCCGCACAATGGCCCAGAAGTCGTCACGCTGCATTCCAGGCTGGGGAGCTGCCCAGAGTCCCCCATTTGTCTGGTCTGCCCTTCATATGTTTCTCCAGCGGTTCTGAGTTTCTCCCTGTGCCGATCCACCATTTGACTGCCCGGCTGTTGTTACCAGAGGGTCTCAGAACTTTTTCCTGTTCTGGTCTATTCCTTTGTCTCTCCGTTCTCTGTGCCTGGGTAGGACTGTGGAATCTGCTCACTCCTGCCCCCTCTTCCTCGTTTTGTTAATAAAATTTTGAAGAACTAAGATTACTACTGATGGTTTCCACACTTTATCCAGCTGCGACTGCATTTCCAAAGCCCTGGGGTAGATGGGCTGTGGCACACCTGTACCTCAGCAGGCATGGCTGTATACAGCTTCGAGTACACTGTTGGCGCTTACTCTGTGCTCTGCAGGCGCCCCCGTGGGCGTTGGGGCTGACTTCCTGCGGGAGAGCCCAATCACCTACATTCTCAGCCCGTTTTGAAACAATGGGTATCCAGTCAGCACTAATTTAGTGTGTGGCTGATTTACCACTTCTGGGTCAGCACTGAGATTCTCCAAACTAGACGTATGCTAGATGTAACCGGGTCCCTTGTTTACCCACAACCCTCTTTTGGGACACGTATGTAACAGAAGCCCGGGAACTCCATCCCGCCCTCTCGATGTCAGTCCAGCAGTCCCCACGGCACTACCTTTCCAGAACGCACCCGCCCTTCTTGGGTGCACGGACCTTCTGTTTACCTGCTGCGCGGCACGCCCCCTTCTCCAGTTCCCGCGGAAGGAGCCGGGCTCAGTGTGCGGCCGCACCAGTCCCCGCGCCCTCCCGCGGCCGTTCGGCGGGCCGAAGAGAGCGAAACACAACAGTCCTGGGGCAGATGTTCGGGGAGCCGGATAGCACAGACGCGGCGTAAGCGAGAGGTGGGAGAGGAGGGCTCCGGCACAACCTTAGGCACCGCCGCCCTTCCCGCCTGGGTACCCCTGGTGGAGACCGCCAGGGAAACATCACAGGGCCGTCCTCGACCCTCCTCGCCTCCTTAGGTTAGCAGAGCGCAGGCGCAAGCCAGGTGGGCGGAGTGGGGCGAAGGCGCCGGTTGGCGAGGTGAGGAGCTCAAGCGTTGCAGGTCTCCGATCGGATCGGGGTACGAGCCGTAGTTGGATGTCAGAGCGCAAGCGCAGTAGGGCCGGACAAGAGGCGCGCGCCGCTGTGGGGCTGAGCACGCAGGCGCGGGGCCCTCCCCACTAAGGGCAAATGCTGGCGGGGCATTAGGGCGCAGGCGTTTAGCCGGGAGCGGAGCCCTAGAGGCGGGCGGCGGGTTTCCGGTTCCGGGAGTAACGAACGGCCGCGGCAGCGACAGCTATCGCTTCAGAGGAAGCGTCTGCGGAGGAGGAAGAAGAGCGGGGCAAGGCGGGAGTCACAGGCGGGACCCTCGCCATGGGTCCGCGGACCTAGAGCAGCGGAAGCTACCGGCCCGGTGCCGAGCTGGTGAGACAGTCGTGAGGGTGGAAATGGAGAGCGCTCAGGCGTAGGATGGGGAAGAATTGAGGCTCACAACGCTGACGGAGAGGAATGAAGGGCCTTCAGGCCGATGAGGGGGAGGAATGGCGGCGTCGGAATATTGAGAGGAGGAATGGAGAGGTTTTGGCGGCGGACGGGGAGGAAGGCGGCGCAGAACGCTGACAGGTGGACGTGTCGGGAGCCTGGACGAGGACGGAGAGGAATGGGGAAGGTTCTAAACGCTCGAGGAGAGATCTCGGGGCCTCTCAGGTTAAGGGGAGAGGAATGGGGGTTCAGAACGCTGAGAGGGAGAAGTGAGGGGTTCTCAGGTTGATGACGGGGAGAGACGGAGGCGTTGGGAAGTTGAAAGGGAGCGACCGGGGCTTCGTCTAGAGAACGAGAAGTAACAGGGGTTCAGAATGCTGAGTTAGGGGTGGGCATGGTCTTGGGACAAGAACGGGGAGGGATGGGGTTTGGCTGAGGATGCTGACGAGAGAAATCAGGGTCTCCGGGTGATGAGCGGGAGAGGATAGGGGACGCTGAAGGGAAGGGATGGGATGAAAAAACTTTTTAGCTGAAGATGAGAGGAATAAGGCATGGGGACTGAGATTGGGGAGGATTTGTGGCTCAGGACACTGACAGGGGAAATGAGGAGGAGGCTTTCAGGCTGAGGAACAGAAGGTGTGAGGGTCTGTTCAGGGTAGAGGTGTGGAGAAGCTGGGGGCTGTCTGGCAGAGGACACAGAGGAAGTTGAGGCAGTAACACTGAGGCAGCAGGTAACGGGACATTAGAAAGGGAAGGAATGGGAAGGCTGAAAGAGAAATTGAGGACTCCTGGGTCAAGGAAGGGAGCGAATTGGAGGTCAGAATACTGAGGCAGAGTGCTGGGACCTAGGTCTGAGGATGACCAGAATGGGGCCTCGGGCTGACTATGGGAGGAATGGGCTCTCTCAGGCTGATGATGGGGAGGGGAGTATGGAGGTTTCAGGGTGATAAAGGGGAGGAAAAGGGGCCGGTAGGTCAAAGACAGAGGATGTCTCCTGTGAGGAATGACAGGGTCCTGGGTTGGCAGTGGGGAGAAGCGATGAGCTCTCAGGCTGAGGACGGAGAAGAATTGGGGATCAGTTCATTGAGTAAGAAATGAGGATCTTTGGGTTGAGGATGGGGACCTTAAAGTTGAAGATAGGGCTGCCTGGTCAAGAAGGGGTAGAAATGACAAGCGCCTCGGCTCAGGACAGGGAAGAGTGAGGTGGGAAAGGGGATTTTTCTCTTTCATACATTGGCCAGTTGCCTGTGGTAGGTCCCCGGTCTTGAACAAGCATTACTAAATATCGGCGGTCTGTGTGGTTAGGGCACAATGTGTCCTCTCCTAGAGCCTCAGTTTTCCCCCTTGCCCCCTCCATGTTGCAGACCGTTGCTCCTTCCTGTGGTCCCCATGGCTGAGGACTGGCTGGACTGCCCAGCCTTGGGCCCCGGCTGGAAGCGCCGCGAGGTCTTTCGAAAGTCAGGTGCCACCTGTGGACGCTCAGACACCTATTACCAGAGGTACTGGGTGGGTTGTTGTACAGAATCATGGGTAGGGCTAAAATCAGGGGGTGTGGTTAATTTGTGGATGGGTTAAAATTCTGCAGATATAGTTGATTCTTATTATTTACAGATTCTATACTTGCAAATTAGCCTATTCACTAATATTTGTACTCTCAAAGTCAATATTCAGTGTACTTTCACAGTCATTCATAGACATGCAAAGAACAACAAAAGATTTAATTTCCCCGATACACTCATTCCCAGCTGAGATTGAATGAGGCCTTCTTATTTTACTTCATATACCGTAAACAAGTGCCCTTTTGTGGTCTACTAAGTGCCATGTTTTTCACGTTTTTGCACTTTTTATTGGTGGTTTTGGTATTTACAGTGCTCCCACCCCAAGTATAGTGCCGAAGTGCTGTCTAGTGTTTTAAGTGCAAGAAGTCTGTGATGTGTTATAAGAAGAAATTACATGTTAAATAAATTTCAGTTGTGAGTTGCAGTATGGTTAGGTGTGAGTGCAATGTTAATGAATCAAAAATGTGGTACGTTTAGAAAAACAAAAGGAAATTTTCTAATTTGTACCCAAGTCTGCTCTGGAAAACACTAAAGTAACATGTATAGTACATGATGAAGCTAGGGGAAAGGTGGGAAAATAGCTAAACTTGAAGATCCGTAAGACAATACTTAGGAAAATAAAATCTAGTGGATAGTGCAAGAAGCTGAAAGCCAAGGACATTGATGGTTTTGTTACTCCTGATTAGGAATATGTTAAACCCATCTCAGCTAGTGCTGACTGGCTCACACATTTCAAAGGGTGATGCATCCTGAAAGATGTTAAATTTGCATACAAGGCAGGTTCTACAGATCAAGAGTTTGCAGAGGAATTTTAAAAATACTTGGTAAGTGTTACATGGGAAAAGTGTCATGCAGAAAAATAGGTTTCACTGATGACTGATTTGTTTTACAAGGACCGTGGTAAAGGTTCAGATGGCCTCTGAAGCTCCTGGCTTTACGTCATTCAAAGGCCATGCTGTCGGTCACTTGTAAGAATGTATTAAGTAGAGTGTCTTTAAACAGGAGCACACATAAAACAAGGTTATGCATTGATTAGTTGACAGAAATGTCACCTGAGGCTCACAGTACCCTAAACTGTAGTTCCACAAGAGCAGAGGTTCTGTATTCATTTATGCAGTGCTCAGCGTGACCCTGTAAGACATACCAGAAATAGTGGGAATCGACTATAAATGCACAAATGTATATGTTTATATGCAGTTCACATTTTAAGGATCTAAGGTAATTAATGAATTTTCTGCATTCTTCCTGAACTTTTTTTTTTTTTGGTCTAAGTTGCTGTTTTTCTGGAGGAATAAAGTCATAAATACAATTATATTTGCTTATACTTAACTGTATGTTTATCCATATTCACAACTTGTGTGAAACTGCCAAAATTTAAAAATTTAAATGCTTTTGTCTAGACGTGTAAAAGAGCAGGATTTATCTTAATTAGGGTAAGATAACAAGCATGTCACAATTTTGTGAATGCTGGTAGGATATACGAGACTCCTGGGTCAGAGATGAAAGATAGTTTATTACTCACAGTAACAGCAGTATCCAGAATGTCATTAATTTTGTGCCAGTTCCCCAAATGCCATTTCCCATAGCGTGACCTGAAGAGGACTGACTAGCTTCTGCCCATGTATTGGGTTGTAGGAAAGGAGTCCTGAGCTTAAGGAATCCAATCTTTTGTAACGTTAGGACAGTAAAGATGCCTTCCCTTTGCTCTGAAAGGAGAACTTATCTCTTATCTTCCAAGGCTGTTTGCTGTACAAACATCCTTGAAAAGATAGTTCATAACAAAGAACTATCAGTGCCTCTCTTGCAAGACATGCGGAAATGCTAGAGACCTTTTGGGTATTCCCTCTGAGAATATTAATTACTCCTATTTAGTTTTATATGCAGTTGCATTTGTTTGTTCGTATGTGTTTTTATATATATATACGTATGTTCGTTTATTCACGTGTATATTTTCGAACGGGTGCTTCTTGTATTTTTTTCTTTTCTACATATTTAGTATTTTAACTTTAACGCATTTATATGTTACTCAACAAGTTTGAATTTCTGTCTGTGTTTATGTTTACTTAAACAGACTGCAAATAGTAGTATGTGTTATCGATGGACATGTATCTATTTATGTTTATATTGCTCATTTGTGTTTGTGTATATGCTGGTATCTAAACACATTTTGTGTTTCTGCTATGCGAGCTTAGTTGGGGTAAGACCTGGTCAGGGCTCACAGGCCAATCCCAGGCTGCCAGCCCTTGATCTCCTGCCAGCCCAGCACCCTCCCATTGGGAGGGTTGTGAGGGTGAAGTGGCCACGGCTGCACTGGGGTACCAACCCATCCTGGCCCATTCCCAGCCCCACAGGAGACAGGATCCGAAGCAAAGTTGAGCTGACCCGATACCTGGGCCCTGCGTGCGACCTTACCCTCTTCGACTTCAAACAAGGCATTCTGTGCTATCCGGCCCCCAAGGTACTACACAGTGTGGGGTACCCAGGCAGGGGTGACTGAGCCACCTAACACCCACCCACAGGTCTCTTCCCGCTTTCTTTCTCATTTGCAGGCCCAACCTTTAGCTGTGCCTAGCAGGAAGCGGAAGAAGCCTTCACGGCCAGCCAAGACTCGAAAACGTCAGGTTGGACCCCAAAAGGGTGAGGTCAGGAAGGAAGCCCCAAGAGATGAGACCAAGGCTAATGCTGACACAGCCCCAGCTTCACTTCCTGCGCCTGGGTGAGTGTTGGCCTAAAGTGAGCCAAGAGGGTGAGGGTTGTGGTTGGGGGCACACTCAGGTCCCCACACCCATGTTTCCCATCCCAGGTGCTGTGAGAACTGTGGAATCAGCTTCTCAGGCGATGGTACCCGGAGGCAGCGGCTCAAGACATTATGCAAGGACTGCCGAGGTGAGTGGCCCCAGAGCCCTGGGAGATAGAAGTGGAGCAGGCCTGATGTCAGGCTGGGACACCGCTGTCAGGCTTCAGGTTGAATGTTGGATGAGGTTAGATATCTGATGCTCCTTGTCCACTTCTCTTCTTCCCCCTCCCTTTACCCAGCGCAGAGAATTGCTTTCAATCGGGAACAGAGGATGTTTAAGGTAAGCACGACCTGCCTCCTCCTCACAAGTGTGTGGTGGGAGCAGGATGTGATGGGGGCCGGTAAGAAGGTCTGAAGGAATGATGATGGATCCACAGGGTGTCAGAATCATTTTGTAGGGAGCCAGCTACGGCCAGCAGACAGTAATGTGTTAATGGGGTGTCAGTAGACACAGTGATGAGGTTAACCAGACACCTGGAGACATTGGGGATGGACTCTGATGATGGCTTATTAGTAGTCAGCTATAGTGATGAGGCATATGGTGGACTCCTAGACATGGCAATGGGGGCTGAAAACAGACACATAAGGGGCAACATACCTGGAGCTACTCTGTCTGGGCCTGTGACCTCGCCCCACCCATTCCTGGCAGCGTGTGGGCTGTGGGGAGTGCGAGGCCTGCCGGGTAACCGAGGACTGCGGGGCCTGCTCCACCTGCCTTCTGCAGCTGCCCCATGATGTGGCCTCGGGGCTGTTCTGCAAGTGTGAGCGGAGACGGTGCCTCCGGATTGTGGAAAGGGTGAGTTGGGCAGGTAGGGTGGGCCCAAGGCTCACCCTATCCCCTGGCTGTCAGAGCCCTGGCCCCATGCATCATGCCTCTGGCCTCCTTGACAGAGCCGAGGGTGCGGAGTGTGCCGGGGCTGTCAGACCCGAGAGGACTGTGGCCGTTGCCGAGTCTGCCTTCGTCCGCCTCGCCCTGGTCTCAGGCGCCAGTGGAGGTGTGTCCAGCGGCGCTGCCTACGAGTGAGTCAGGATGAGGGGGCCAGGGCTGTTGGGGCCAGGGCTGGGGCAGAGCACATTCTGCTGTTAAAATTGCTACTGCTACTGCTGCTTCTTCCCAGCCTTGCCCACTTCATGTCTTCTTTTCTCCCCCACCCTATGCTCACCTCCCTGGCCTCACCTACCTGCCCCTATCTGCCAGCACCTTGCCCACCGTCTCCGTCGCCACCATCAGCGATGTCAACGACGCCCTCCCCTGGCTGTGGCTCCCCCTGCTGTGAGTGCCACACCCTACCCTCTGTCTGTCCCACGCATGCTTTCTGTACTCCTTTTGAGGGTGGGGGGTAGATGTGGAGGTCCTGGGTCGGCCTGGTTCCACCAGGCCTGAACTTCTGTTCTGGCTTTCTCCCAGGGTAAACGTAGCCGCCGCAGAGGGGGCTGTGACTCCAAGATGGCTGCCCGGCGGCGCCCCCCGCGAACCCAGCCATTGCCTCCAGTTCCCCCATCACAGCCTCCAGAGTCCCCAGAGCTGGTGAGGCCCTGGTGGGCAGGGGGAAGGCACAACTATAACTTTGCCCAGCACCTGCCCTGACCCCACCCCGTTTGCCTCTGCAGCACCCCAGAGCCCTGGTCCCCTCGCCACCTGCCGAATTCATCTATTACTGTGTAGACGAGGACGAGCTAGTGAGTGGCCCCACCCTACCTGGACAAGCCTAGACCCTCCCAGGGCACTTGGTTAATTGCAAAGGAGCAGCTGCTGCAATGGGCCTAATAGGGGAACAACAAGACATAGTAATGGGTATTAGCAGGGAATAAGCAGACAGCAGGGGAGGGACTAACATGGGATCAACAGGTGCAGTGATAGAGTACTTAATGTCAGATGAATCAACACTCCAGTGGGGCTAATATAGGAAAGCTAGTGTAGGGAATGGAGTTCACACAGGATGAGCAGATTCAGCAGGCACGGTGCCGGTAGCTATAGAGGGTCAGCAAAACGCTGCTGGAGGTGGGGGTCAAAGACGTTGTCTTGGCAACCATTGGTCTAGCAGATGAAGTCATGGATTCTGCATTGGAGCAGCCACAGTCCTAATGCTATCAGGCACTGTCCGGTATGGTGATAGTGCCTGGTATTGGACTAGCAGATGCTGAGGTGTGACTAAGACCAGTGCACAGCCACTTCCCTCTGATGGGGCTAGTGAAGGGACAAGAAGAACAGCACTTGAATATTACCGGTAACCGCACCCTGCCCTTGCCTATCCCCCAGCAGCCTTACACCAACCGCCGGCAGAACCGCAAGTGTGGAGCCTGTGCAGCCTGCCTACGGCGGATGGACTGTGGTCACTGCGACTTCTGCTGTGACAAGCCTAAATTTGGGGGCAGCAACCAAAAGCGCCAGAAGTGTCGTTGGCGCCAATGCCTGCAGTTTGCCATGGTGGGTGATGCAGAGGAGTCAGGCGGGTGGGATGAGTTAACCCAGGGCCCCCACTGTCTGGGAATGGTGGGCAGGCCTCGTGGGTGGGGTGGGCCAGATGGGTTCTGCATTTTCAGAAGAATGGATGGGATGGTGGGTTCGGCTAATGAGTAGCAAACATTGTGCCGGGGTGAACGAATCGACGTGGCACTGGCAGGAGACTAACAGGCTCAATGAGGAGGGCCTCATATGAAAGCAGGTTCTGTGCCGCAATTAATGGGGATTAGCAGGCATGTTGATCAGGGCGGGGTGGTCTATCATTGTGTCAGGTGGCCATAACACCCTGTCTTTGTTCAGAAGCGGCTGCTGCCTAGTGTCTGGGCAGGATCTGAGGATGGGGCAGGGCCACCCCCACACTCTCGTCGAAAGAGACCTGGCTCTACTCGAAGGCCCCGTCCGGGTCAGATATTGAAGACCTCCTTGACCGCACCTACGGCCCGACCAGGCCATGCCCAGACTCCAATGAAACAAGAAACAGGCAGTGGCTTTGTGCTGCCCCCACCTGGCACTGACCTTGTGTTCTTACGGGAAGGTGCAAGCAGTCCCGTGCAGGTGCCCGGCCCTGCCGCAGCTTCCACAGAAGCCCTGTTGCAGGTGAGGATCCCGTCTTGGCTTGCCCTTCCCAGTCCTACCCAGCCTTGTGCCAGGAAGCTGGGACCAAGACTGCTGCAATCCTCCTTCACACAGGAGGCCCAGTGCCCTGGCCTGAGTTGGGTTGTGGCCTTACCCCAGGTGAAGCAAGAGAAGGCGGATGCCCAGGAAGACTGGACACCGGGCACAGCCGTCCTGACTTCTCCTGTATTGCGGCCTGGCTGCCCCAGCAAGGTGGGGGTCGGTGATGGGTGGTCTGTGAGCAGAGTGATGGTGAGCCATGATGGTGGTTCTTTGAGCAGAGCAACAGATGTGCTGATTGCAGCCTCACCACAAAATTACCCCACCTGTCTGACAGATGCCCCACCTTCCCCAGGCAACTAACTTTGCCTGCTTGCTGCCCAGCTAACAAAATGGAACTCTGAGGAATGGGAAAGGTTTGTAGGCAGAGAGATGGATTTTCTGGGCTGAAATGTGACAGAAGTGGGATTTGTTAGTATGCTGACAGGCTTGCTGATAAGAGACTCTCTTCTCAGGCCAACCCTGTCCTTCTGACTTCTGTCTGTTTCCTACCTCTCCCAGGCAGTGGACCCAGACTTGCCACGTGTGAAGCAAGAGCCACTGGACCCTGAGGAGGACAAAGAGGAAGAGAGCAAGGATGACTCCGCCTCTGACTCGGCCCCAGAGGAGGAGGCAGGAGGGGCTGGCACACCCGTGGTCAGTGCTGGGGGACATTTCACCCTCCCCTGACCCTGCTTTAGCCCCACTGGCCATGATGACCCATGATGTTAATTCTTCCCCAGATCACGGAGATTTTCAGCCTGGGTGGAACCCGCCTCCGGGACACAGCAGTCTGGTTGCCAAGGTGTGCCCCACACAGTGAGGGGTGGTATGGGGTTGGTGCTGGTCAGATATGGGCCCTGAGTGTTAAAAATAGAGCCAGCAATTTGGCATAATGGCAGTGGGAGGTAGCAGCTTATATCACTGTGCTGATCATGGTCAGTGAGGGGTTATGTGTAGGACCCCAGAGACTTTTTCCTGAGATTCAGATTAGGGCTTTCCTTGGGTGTGTGGGGGTGCCGTAGAGAGACAGGGGTCAGTGGTGGTTAAGGACTTGATGCCCTATGATGAGATTTGGAAGAAAAGGATAAAAGCCTGATCCACATCTTCCTAAGAAAATCCAGAAGGGGTCAGATTTAATATATAAGTTCTTGTTCCGTGAATCATCATTTGGGGTTTTGAAGGTGTTTGGAGTCTCCAAGAGATGACAGGTGGGCTGGACAGTGGTGGGTGGGTGGATCTGGGCCCTGAGATGTGCAACTGTGCAATCTTAGGCTGCTCCTGCACCTCCTGGATCGTCCTCTGTGGACAGGGTTGGGCTGCATTTCTTGAACCTTTCCGGAGCCTGTTGAGGTTATTAAGAGTTTCAGCTGCTTCATAGAACTGTCCCTGCAGGCCTGGCAATAGTATGAAAGATAGCTTCCCCTAAGGACAGGGCTGGTGGGAGGAGGACGGGAATCCTACCTCCTAAAGAATGTTCTCAGGCTGTACATAGGGTTCCAGATACAGGCAACATAAACTGTTGGCCTAGGCACCTAGATTCCTTTGTTCCTCCAAGCTAGCTTCTGCAGGCCAGAAACTCCATCTGTGTTGGGCAGTTACAGAGGTACTGACTGAGTACCTGCCTGGGTATGCTGCAGTGTGAGAGATACCATGGTGAACACAGTGACCCTGGAAGGCTTCTCCTTCAGGAGACATGGATTCCTGCCTTCAGGGAGCTTACCATCTAAGTAAGGAAACCTGTTTCCTTGTGTGTAAAATCATTATATGTTAACGGAGAACTAACAGTTCAGGTGTTTGTAATGGAATATTTTAGCAGAGAGATAAGAGATAAGGGATAATTATGGGGAAATGGATTCCAGGCACACAATACTAGGAAATGGTCTTGTGATGCTCCATTTTGCCAAGAGCGAACCTCATTCAACATACAGTCCTGCTCCCTCTTCTCTAGGTCCAAGGACCTTAAAAAACCTGGAGCTAGAAAGCAGTAGACTGGAGGCTTCTGCAGACTGTAGGATTCAAGGTGATAATTTACAGACTGGCTTTATGACAGACAACACTGATCTACTCAGAGCTGGACCATAGACCGAGGGGCATATGTAGGATTCAGTAGGAACTGGAAAAACCTACCACCAAACCAGAGAATCAGGCCGGCCTGTTCAGTACTTTGAGCTTATAGAGGAAGTAAGGAGGAAAGGAAGAGAAAGAATAGAAAGTTGTTGCAGCTGCTCCAACTGGTGCAAATCTCAGGAGCTTGACTGTGACCAGAAGTGCGGATATTATGGATGGGAGAATCTGGGGTGGAGAGGGGATGTAAAGGCCACCACAAAACAGCCTATACAAGCCATCTTCATAAATAATTTTTCAGTGGCTTCTGGATGAGACCTGGCAGTGTTTCTGAACATTTCCATTTCCGCAGAGAGACAGCATTTGAAAATGTGAATAAATGAGGAAAGGAACTGCTATTTGGTTAGTTCCTCCTACTGATCTATTTTATTTAATTCTGAAATCTTTTTAGGAAAACAATGATTTTTGCCCATTTTTGCATATGGGAAAACAGACTCAAAGAAGTTAAATAACTTGTCCAGTGTCAAACAGCTAGTATCAATAAGCCTAGAATCAGACCCAGGTCGTAAAAACCTTGTTTAAGCCACCGAACTATAAGCCGTAATACTATATTCAATATTGTATAATATTATAGTGACAGAAGTTTTTAGTGACCTTGAAAACAAGGTGGATTACTCTAAACAGAACAAATCCTTTACACTGCTGCCTCTAGCATGGTTTAGGGAAGTGCTGAGGCTTTTTGGATGGGGTCACCTTGTCTCAACACCCTGGCATCCAAGAGACTGGGTTCTTCCCAGGACTTGGGTGTTGTATAATATTCCACAAACACTAAAGGACGTCCTTCCCTGGTGGTCACTGTTCATTTCGCTTGTTACCCTCCTCCTTGGCTACAGCAGTCTTCAGAAGTACAGCTGCCAGCTTGGCTCATCTTTGCTGACAACGTACCTCCCTTTCCCAGTGACGACTTTTGTGCTTGGTTTCTGCTTTTGGCCCCTCTCTGCTAGGAGTATGAATTCCTGCTTCCAAGTCCTGCATAAGGGCCAGTCTTGGCTCAGCCCTGCCTCATTTCCCAGTTTTTCATAAAGTGCCAAAAAATATAGGCCTGCAGTTTGTTACTTAGCCAGCTTTACAGGGCTGTGACCGAGTGCATGCCTCCTTAAGTTTTGTAGCTTTCTGGTTTCCCCTGCCTTACTCTAGTCCCTGCCCTGCAGTTTTAGGTAATTCATATGAAGATTAGATATTTCCCTACCCATAACCCTTTCTGCTGCCCTCCTCGGCTGCTTCCTTTGCCTTACCTACCTGAGCCAGAGTCAAGACTGGATAATTTACTGATACTGTTTTGCTCTCCCCAGGACCCAGCCACCCAACCCTAGTATTCTGTACTGTCCTAAATGAAATTTATTTGATGGGCATTCAGACTCCTAAGAGTCTGGTTACAGTGTGTATCAAAGTAGGATTGGAAAAGCAGCGCCATTAATATAGAGATTATATATATATGTATATGTATGTATATGTATATATATGTATATTGAGGGACTTGTAGGGATTTGACCTTATGTAGTAGTGGGAGCTGGTTAAACAGTCTCTGTAAGGCTGTTGTCTTTACATCTAATGCTGGAGCTTGAAGTCTGCAGGGCAGGCAATCGGGAAGGGAAGATGGATGTAAAGTGTGGGAGACGGAGGACACTTTGGCGCGTAGGAGCACGAGCACGAGCACGAGCTGGAACCGGAACCGGCGAGGATGGCCTAGAACCCATGTCAGTCTCTCACCACCTCCAACTTCGATAATGTGGGTGTCCTGCAGAAGAAGCTGGTGCCCTTCATCACAGAGTTAAATACTCATCTGACCCAGGAATTAGAGACGCTGAAGGAAGATCCCAGGGAAAGTGGAGCAGCTGCAGGCCTGGCTGCAGGCCTGACTGCTGCCCCACACCAACGAGGTGAGCCAGCAGATAAGTGACAACATGTGTGAACTGCAACAGTGCCTGGTGCCGCGCACCAACCTTCCGAGTGTAAAAACGGTGTGCTGCTGCTTGACTTCTGCCCTCCAGTTACCATGCAAAATGTCTCTTGTGGCCCATCCTAACCGGAAGCATACGGGGAAGGGAGTTCTGGGAAACGTAGCCTAGTCAAGGTGACACATTACAAAGCCACCCTGCCATGAATCAGCTCCCAAGGGTCTCACTGCTCACCTGAGGATAACTTGATAAAGCTACGTTGCTGAAAATGCAAAGTTGGAAGACCATGGATTTCATGGTGACCCCAGCAAGTACAGAAATTCTGTCAAGCCCACCCAGAAAAAACTTGCTGGTCTCGGCTATTTTTGTATCATTCATTCAAGTATTGAGAACCTGGCCCATGGTAGGCACTGTACTTGATACTGGGATACAGAAATGAAAAAGATATAGTCCATGCAATTTAATTAAATACATCAATATGTATTACCGGTGGTGAATGGATATCCAACTTTATCATGGAATTTCATGGTGAAAATCTAGAGTTCAGGAAACTGTCAGGAGGACAGCCCTTGCGTGAACCTTGTTGGGGCACAATAGGAATTGGAAATAATATAAATAGTTTTTATCTCTGAGCTGTTCTATTTTAAAATTATTTTAAAATGACTTTTATTGTCCTGTTTACTGTTTTATATACTTAGTGTTTATTTGGGGAGTGTCTTGGTGGTGGTAACTGTTAACTCCGAAAAAG